>APFE031091056.1:0-27749 GCA_000404065.3 Pinus taeda | reverse complement strand
ACTTGTTCATTTGCTTCATCAAACTGATTAAAAATGAAAACATATGTATGATAAATGAGTCAAAACACTAATATTTTACTTGAGTTACGTGCATAGTAAATTAAAAGTGACTTTTTACCTCTCATTTTACCATTTCATTTGAATTTGGTTTGTTGGAGCTCTGCAGGTGCTTTTCCCCCTTGATTTTCACCAGCGGATTCCGGGAGATTCTGTGGACGATTCTCGATGCCATTCGAACCAGGTAGGAGCTAAACTTGTTCTCTTTCATTACGTGCCTTTCATTTTGTATTTTGAGCTCATTCCCCTGTTTTGCTGAGCCCCTAGGGTTTGAAGAACTCGCCCTAAGATCACCGCACCCTTCCTTGGTCGAAAGGTGTGATGCATACTGATGTCTCCACTGACTAGTCAATATGCATCACTCCTAGAACACTTTCTAGGGTGTGATGGGCGCAGGGAGGAAAATTTTTGCATGGTTTCCTCATGAAATTTTTGCATGTTTTCACCAAATGAAGATCTTGATTCTTCCCTTGTTTGTTTTTCAAAGATTCATCGGAGGAAAATGGTTGTCACATGGTGAGAAAATGAGCATGAAAAAGAGGATGCTGTTCCTTTACATGATCTAGGCACAGTAGCTGCATTACGGAACTATGGCATGCTGAAGTTTTTCCGTATCTCGAGCATGAGACAAAAAATTAGTTTGTTGCAGTATTTCGTCAATGCTTGGGATCCTATCAACCAGGTATTCCAGATTAGGGGCAAATCGATCCCCTTGACAGTGGTCGACATCTACTTTCTCACCGACTTATCGAGGCATGGTGCCCCTCTTTCTTTATCAGGTTCCACCCGTGCGGGTGAGTCTGTAAGGGAGTACATTCACCGGCATTGCAGAGAGGGATCTCAGCCGAGTGCAGATGACAAGATCAACATCTGGGATGTCACTGACCAGCCATTGTGGACCATCCTGTTTACTTTTGCTAGACTCGCTCGTAGTTCTGCTCTCCATATAGCCAACAGATCTTATATGCAGTATGCTTTGGAATGCCTTGAACCAAAGGTGTTCAATTGGTGTGATGCACTACTTTCTGTGATGAAGGAATGGTTGACCAAGGTGAAGAGCGGTAGATCAAAAAAACTTTGGTTATGGTTCTATTTTGACTTCTTTCACCTTGGAGTGAATCCCACTGATGCAGCCACAGTATATATCACTTGGCCTACCTCCACCGACAGAACCATGGATGCAGAGATGGGTCGATCTCATGTCTTCGCATGCTGGCCAGCCCCAGATTTCTTTTTCTGAGACCTTCTTTGAGTGGTTGGACCATCAGGAGATGGTCTACACCAGGTTCCCATATGCTGGTATGGACTTCCGAGGTGATCCGGATTTGGTGCTGCTGGCTCGAGAGCAGTGGGATGTCATGGGTAATTTTATTCTGACCATATCTCTGTTCATTGTTGTTTATAATGTTCTTATATTCTTAAGACTAATCAAAACTCATGTGCACATGCAAATGTTGGCCCAGTTCCACCAGTTTAAATGACATACTACTGGAGTGTCGAGCCGATGGACTAGGCTCTTACGCATGATTGCACAAGCGATGACTTGTTATCACCAGCACAATTAGGCTAGGGTGCCCCCTAACATTTTGATTTTTGGGTCATTTGACCAATTTTTTCTTGGTTACAGAGCATTATGTACAAACTATAAATAGTTATGGAATATATTTTTGATTTTCGAAGCTTTATTTTGGTTCAGTTACATGATCCTGCTGCATATATTGATGTCATGCTTCTTTTTATAGATGTCGCAAATGTCTATCTAACACATAATTTGCCAATGAGTATATTAACGTGTTTAAACTTCTGGAAATATGTTGATATTGGATGAAATCAAACTGTCTTTCCAAAATTTTTACCCTTAGGAACATGCGATAGATAGCTAGATTTCGTACAACATAGATGCCAGTGAGTTGTAGAATGACGAACCATGAGTCTAGCCTGATGACAAGTTGGCATATACCATGTGCAATGGCATCAGAAAGGAGTTTTATTAATGTGTTGTACTCAGCGATATTGTTCGTAGACCGACAAATACATACTCCTCTGAAACTTACTAACTCACCGCTGGGATTGAAAATTGTCCATGCCACAGAAGACAGATTCCGCGAGCTACGACTTGCTCCGTTGGCATATCCAACGAATGATTCCAATAGGTTCGACATCTGAAACGAATGCAAAAAGTGTATTACTTAACCAAATTAAATGCTCTTTGTGAAAACAAAAATGTAACAAAAGCACGAGGAATACTATGCGAGATCAAGCATAGTAGCGTTTGAGGTACAACCGGTTGCGAGGTTGCGCCAGTGGAATCCCATCATAGTCCATCAACTCGTAGGCTCCTTTTGCTAATACTTGTTTAAAAATATAGGGACCCATCCATAACGATTTGAATTTTCCTGCTCCTAATTTATCGGATTCCTAGTCATAAAGTAACACCAGGTCACCCCCTGAGAAGACGCGAGGTTTGACATTCTTGTCGAACTGTGCTTTGACTCGTTTCTTATGAGCCTCGTTAGCCAAAGCTGCATCACGATAGGTTTCATCCAAATGGATTAATTCCAAGAAACGAGCCTTTTCTTCTGAGGTTCCGGGGAGAAGGTCGACTGCGAGTTTGAGGAATGAGATTTCACATTGAACCGGTAAGATTGCTTCGAGACCGTACACCAATTGAAAAGCTGTGAATCCGGTTGCATTTCTTACCAATGTCTAGTATGCCCACAAGGCCGAGTACAGGATTAAGTACCAATCCCGTTTGTGGACTTCGATCATCCTTTGCAACATGCACTTTAGGACTTTGTTGATTGCTTCAACTTGTCCGTTAGCTTGCAGATAGTATGGAGTAGAGCTATCGTGGGACAGTCCTAATTTGGCAGACAACTCAACCATCATGTGATTGCAAAAATGCAATCCATGATCTATGACTATGGCTTGTGGAATGCCGAATCTGGAGAATACGTGATTGAAAAAGAAAAGGGCAGATGTTTCGCCGCAATTGTTTAATGTAGGCATTGCCTCGGCCCATTTGGTAAAATAGTCCATCGTGACTATTATGTACCCATGCCCCCTGGTCGAGGTGAGGTTACATGTCATCAAATCTATGCCCCATTTGGAGAATGGCCCAACAGCTACTACTGGTTGCAGCGGTGTGGGTGGTCTTCTCGTTTTGCTATCGAAAATTTGGCAAGCATGACAACTTCTAACTGCGGTTATGCAATCATTGAACATTGTTGGCCAGAAGTATCCTGCTCGCAAATTTTTTTGTGCCGTAGCATAAGCAGATTGATGCCCCCCACATGTGCCTGAATGGCAGTCATTTAGGACTTTTTCGGCCTCCTCAAGGGTGAGGCACCTCTGCAGAACTGTATCGATACCACGATGGTAAAGAGTATCGCTGACGATCACGTAGTCTTTTTCTTGGTATCGAATACGTCATTGTTCGGAGCGTGAGGTATTAGACCTATATGTTTGTGTCTGGAGATAAATGATTATATCTCTGTACCACAAATTGCTTTAAGCTATCAGAAACAAATTTTTGTCCACGATTGCTTCTTCAGATGTTGCATCGTTGGATGACAATGGGAGATCACATAGTAACTCCACGAATAATAGGGCTTTCTTTGATTTGGATATTTTAAATTCCAAATCAAACTCTTGGAGAATTGCTATCCATTTCGAATACTTGCCCCCCAGCAACTGTTGTGACAATATATAAGTCATGGCGTTGCAATCTGACAAAATGGTAGTTTTCCTAAAGAGGACGTAGTGTCAAAATATTTGTATTGCTTGAACAGCTGCGAGGGCTACCTTTTCAGCGTAGGAGTATTTCATTTCCGTATCATTTAAGTTTCGGCTTAAATAATATATAGGATGTTCAATTCCCTTGTCTTCTTGAACTAAAACCATTGCTATGGTTGTATCTACTGCAGCCAGATACAGGTTAAAGTTTTTTTGATAATCATGAGCATACATTAATGATGCTTGTATTAGAGATTTCTTTAAAGCGTCAAAGGAAGCTTGTGCGACCTAGTCCCAAATGAAGGTTACATCCTTTTTCAACAGATGGGTATAACCTTTATCTAGTTCGGCATAATTTGGAATGGGCATCCTGAGGAAATTTTCTTTCCCTTGGAGTTTCTCAATCTGAAGTAGGCTTGAAGGTGGAGGCAAATCGATGATTGCCTGAACCTTCCAGGGGTCAAGACGAATCCCATCCTTTGAGACAATGAAGCCAAGTAAATGACTAGAACTGACCCAAAACACACATTTGTGCGGGTTGAGTCTTATCTTGTAGTGTCGGCAACGTAGAAATATTGCTCTCAAATGGCGTGGATGATCGGTCCGCTTTCGTGAATGAGCTGGGAGATCATCGAGATAAGGTTGAACGATGTTTTTGATGTCATGGAAAGCATAGTTCATTGCTCTCTGAAAAGTTGTCCCTGCATTCTTCAAACCAAAGGGTAGCTTGCGATATGTGAATGTGACCCACGGACAAATGAATGCAGTCTTTGATTGGTCCTGTGGGCGGATATCTATTTCATTACCCGAAAAATCCATCCATGAATGAAAAGATTATGCATCCGGCGCATTCATCAATAATCTGGTCAGTAAAGGGTGTAGGGTAGTTGTCTTTTGGACAAGCTTGATTTACATCCCTGTAATCAACGCACACTCTAATCGTTCCTTGTTTTTTCATCACAGGAACAATATTGGATACCCAATTGGTTAGAGGAACGGGGTAAATGAAACTAGCATGCAGGAGTTTTTCGACTTCCGCCTTGATGGCAATGGCTTCCTTGGGGTGCAGCTGCCTTAGCCAGTGTTGTACAAGCTTGACATCTGGATACATCTTAATCTCGTGTTCAACTATGCTTGAGTTGATACCTGGCATTTGATCATATGACCAAGCAAAGACATCTCTAAACTCGTGAAAGAGAGTACTATATATTTCTAGTTCAGAAGAATAACAAGATTTGCCAACATGAATGTTCTCTACAACATCTATTTTGGTCGAGATGTTTATGGCAATAGTCTCTTCGATATTGGATAGGTTTCTCTCGGAATCCACTGTGTTTACAGTATTCGTCAGAAATTCAAATACTGAAGGATGTTGTAGGTCGCCGGAATTATCTTCTTTACAAGTCAGAAGATGGGAACGATGGTGGTGATCTTCCCATGGTGCCCCATCGATCATCATCGGTTGAATGATTCCTTCGTCTGTAAGGTGTACTTGCAACCAAGGATCTGAAGGGGTGCCATATTCTTTAGATCTATCTATCCAAATGCTTGACGAGTGTTGATGCTGGTTTGCCTCCCATGCTGAGACAATTGATTGCTATAATATTTCTAGCGAGGTTAGAGGCATAACCTGTGAATGATCCATCTTAACATTGTTTTCTGACATCTTTTGAATGGAAGATATCATATTGCAAGTTCCTACATTAGCCACTTCCACCAAATTGGTAGGAGGCGGTAGGGTAAAGGTTCCCATTAACGTAGGGTCTTTTAGTAGGCCTACTCCAATATTATGAATCATGCTAGGGCTTCCATGGATCATTGGAATGCTTCCCGTAACTTGCAAACTGTTGTGGAGAAAAGTTTGTTGGTCGATGATTGTAATTCCTCCTTGGGAAGGAAATGCAATTTTCCTAAAGTAGGTCGACACAACAGCTGCAATGGCATATATCCAGGGTCTTCCCAGTAAGATGTTGTAATCAAGATTTCTGTCGATGATTTCAACATCGATTTCTACTGTTTTGCTCCCCAGTTCGACTTGCAAGTTACTTAGTATCCCATACGGGGTGTACGTTTGTCCATAAAATGCTTTTAATGTTGTTAACGATAGCGACAAAGATGGAGACCCCAGAGTTTTCCAGCAACTCATCAACATGATACATGTGGATGCTCCCTCGTCAATAATTGTTCTATGAACAGTTTTGTTGAGGGCTTTCACTTGAATGAGGGAAGCTAGTTGAGCTAGCAACTGTGGGTCATATCCTTTATGATTAAAAGATACAAGATTGGAATCCGTTGGGTCAATCCCACCTATTGCTGACAATAAATCCTGCTTTTGGGAGGGGCAATTTTCCAGTACTTCAAGAGTCGACATCGCGGATGGAGATTCGGATAAATCCTCCACTATAGTATAGTGTTGTGTTGCTCGGGCACGAGGATTAAACGTCGATTTGTGTACTACTCCCTTTGGCGGTTTTATTGTTAATTCAGGAATGATAGGTGGCACGACTTCTGTTGAAGTCGTTGTTGAACTACTAGGTTGGTCATTGTCCTTGTTGTTCAACATATGTGGATTCCCATAATCTTTACTCCTTGTCATTATAAGAGTGTCATTCAGTTGCTTCAAGACTCACAACATTAGAACTTGGGACCGGGAAGAATTTTCGCTAGCAACCATATTTGTTCCTGGGTTTGGAAATGAATCCATCAATACAACTGAGGTTTTTGAACTTTTGAAGAATTTTCTAAGTTCTTATTTATATGTAATTCTCAGGTCCAATGATCCTAATCACATATACTGCATGGACTTTTGGGTTTTGCATTCCCACAAGGGTTTGCAGAACGTTTCCTAGGAGATGAGTCTCCCTGGCTTTTCTTCTTCCCTTGTTTTTTCCTCTTGCCTCCTGGTTGCTTAGTTTCTTTGCCTTTGTCTATTGATACAACATTTACTTCTAAGGCTAGAAGTTCCTCATTTGCATCTTGACTCAAAACCGTGCAGGCGTTTTTGGATTTGGCCTTTGCGGTTTTAGTGCTTGTCATGCCTATCACACCATCGGCGACATAAGAGTCTTTGTTTGATTTAGGAGGTGGAGGGACGGAGAATTCTGGTCTAGGAGCGTCAGGGATTTTATCTTAGAGAAAGCCAGACTGAGTATAGATCAAGTCTAGATATTGTGCATGAGAAATAACTTGCTCTTGAGTGACGACTCCACCCTTTGCCACATCTTCTGTAATATCGGGTAACAGTGACTCAATAAACCATTCAGCTAATAGCTGATCAGGAACATATGTTTTCACCATTCTAGGAAAACGCCGCCACTCATGAATATGATCGGATATGTGAGTGGCTATTATTTGTTTGAAATTGGTGAGCAACTCAGTTCATGTTTCGTACCTGATAGGTAATTGAAAATGGGTTAAAAAGGTTGTGGCTACAGTATTGAAGTTATCAAATGAAGCTCTAGGTAGTTCGATATACCACTTTGCTGATGGACCAATTAACGTGTGCTGAAAGAGGCAAAGCCGAATCGAATCATCATTGAGAGTGTTTGACGAACACCATAGATGAAAGGTCATCACATGATTCGATGGGTCTTTGCCCAGATTTCCATTAAATTTAGGAATATCTGATGGAAGTTTATGCGGGATCGTCAGCCACCAAGGGGCGTAGGCAATTGGATCATTCGTTAGTCGACCTAGATCTGGTAACTCTAGAGTTGCCACGAAGTGCAACTATTGATTTAGGCTTGGTTGAGCATACCCAGGATAAGATGGAATCATTTGAGCACTCGGTCTTTGCATACCACCATAATGCATTTGATGTTGGTAAATTTGGTAAGGTTGATGTGCATAACCATTATGATATGGTTGATACTGCTGCCCATTACTCGCAAAGACTTATTGCTCATATCCTTGGTAAGCTTGCTGGAATTGCGGTTGTTGGTATTGCACCAGCCATGGTTGTGAAGCCATGGACTGTTGTCCAACACTCATTGTTTGACCAAGATGGGGGTTGGTGTTCCCCATTTGAACCTGTGTCATTCCACTAGTGGGTGATTGTGGTTGTGTCGAAGGTACAAGAGATTGTTGTATTGCAACCTACGAAACTTGAGGTTGGCATACAATTGGTGACACTTGTACTTGCGATATAGCTATAATAGCCGGTGTAGTGTGAATGTTTTCCATAGGTGAACTTTGTTGTATCGAGCATACAACTCTTGGTTGTTGAGATAGGACTGGTACCCAACCGCTAGTTGTGATTCCAGCATAACCCAAATTTTGTTGTGAAATCACGCATGGTTGCCCTTCTAGGGAAGATAATGAAAGGGTATATGGCCCTCCATACAACGGTAATCCAGTGCTCAAAGAAATAATTTGCCTTTGGGGACCAGTTTGCCCAAATTGACCTTGTGACGGATCAATTTGTCGAGACTCAACGTAAGAGATTCCAGATATAATTTCGGACAACCAAACAGGAACATTGCATACTGTCAAAATAGTCCCAAGATGGACTGCATCCAGTGATTGAAAACTGGTTGGGACAGATGGCACATCGACGAACATTGTCAAAATAGCAGAAGGAACTTTCGTTGTTGCTTTGTCAAGTGACAAATTCCTTGATGTTGACGGTTGTTTAGACATATTAAGTCCATCCAAAAGATTCCTCAGCGATTCTTCAGGAACTTCCGAGGGCGGGTGAATATTCTCTGATGAAGAAAGATATAGGGTGATCCCAGCTCCAAGTTGCGTTGGAGTGCTAGATGGAGGATCTTCCACAATCTCTTCTATGGAAATCAATCCAGGAGGAAGAGGCAGACTGTCAGGTCTGTAAAATATTTCTCGTGCCGAAGAAGATGTAACTGGTTAAGGAATAGAAGTGTTAACCGTCACACTAGGATCAATTGTAATGTCCTGTTACTATTGCGGAATTTCTTCTGTAGAGGCAGGGATTCCAGAAATGTTCGGAGTAACCGGAGTCTCTAAGGATGTTGGAGTGCTTTCCAAAACCAACCTAGGGGACTTTGATCTGGTTAAACGAGTTCGCTTCGTCCAGAATGGCTTCACTTCTAGAGTCAACAATGGTTGACTTGTAAGTCTCCGCGAACGATGGGGTTTTCATTGACTTTATTCCACTATTGCGGATTACCTGATCAACTCAAAAGAAAAGGGAAAAATGTTTTTCAAATTAAATGAATTTTAGATGCTTTGACACAACTTGTTTTTTCAATTTTAAAGAGTCGAGAAAAAACAAAAGATGACTCTAGTCGCCTTCAATTTTTATTGAGCTTGAAGTGACAAGCGCTCAGATGAACTTTTCCTTTAAGGAGTCTGAAAAGGAGCAAAATGGACTTCTCTGGAGATCTAGGCAAAGAGGATGACCAAACCAATCGTAAAATTGTAGAATACTTTTTACGGTACGATAGTCAGTCTTCCCGAATGCTGTGTTAGGTGCATTACGATCGATAGGGCGGCAGACACAGCTTCCTAAGGATAAAGGATGCAGCCTATAGTGGTATCCCAATATATACACGACGGTACGTGGGAGCATAAGTCCGTACTGGCACTTGCTATCTTAGAGTGGAGGAATCACCCAACCAGCACTGAAAGAAACAGTTACCAGGCTTTACGACGTCGGAATATGTCTCTAGCCTAGAACTATAGATGTTGCGTTAAGTTCCAAAGCGTTGTTAGATTCATTGAGATTTATTTTAAGTTGATCTTGCTTAGCAGTTTTACTTTCAGGTTCACCACGTGATGTATGTATAATTCCTAAATGCAGTATAAGATGATAAACAGACGTTTTATCTTCTTTCAGCAATGAAAATCCTAGCTACTAAGGGGAAGAAAGTCAAGCATCTTTTCTTCACAGAGCACAGAGCACACACTAATATGCACAACCCTAAATCAAGCCAAGCATACAAGATGAAAATGGACATGCATGTATTGGTTTTCAGCTCTCTTAATGTGTAAATGACACTAAGAAAACTATGTTCAAAACTCAATTACTTTTAAAGCGACCGTACTCAATAAAATTCTTTTTCAAAACGAAGTGAAAGAAAGAGAGAAACTTTGTGATTTTGAAATTGAAATTGCTTTTCGACACTTTAAAACTATTAAATCAAATCTTATGCAATAATAACCGTATAATCAACTATCTAAAACAATGGGATTGCTTTCTAAAATAGAAAATGACAGCTACGACACTTTCAGATCTAGAGATGACAGTTCGCCTATGTTACTTTTTGAAAAAGAGAACTAAAACGACGCACAATACATAAAAAAACATTTAGAGTTCTTTGCACTAAGGAGGCAAAATAATGCTAGAGAAGGGGGTATTCACAGAAGCACACTGATTACAGACAGAAAAAATTCTTGAATAAGACTGAAAATAGTGAGAAAAATCCACAGTCGAAGGGTAAAATCAGTCCTCCCTGACCATCGCACCTGTTACATAGTGAACCCAGTATGCAGCGCACCTACTCCATTTGCGAAGTGCGATGCATACAGGCTAGATGGTTACAGTGCGAGAATTTGAACAAGATTTTACTCACAGTTTGTAGTTTAGTTCAAGTGTTTAAGCTGAATAAGTACAGATCAATGTATGTATTTAAGAGGTTACTAAAGCCACCACTCAAGGCAATTAGATTGCTTGCAGATCTATTGTTTAATTTATAAACAAAAACCCAAAGATGAACTGAAGCATCATTGATCTACTTTACATTTTTATGACAAATGCAGTTCGAAGGCTAGCTTGCTTGACTTCAGGCTCCGTCTGTATGTTTATAAAAGAAACAACGATAGATAGGCTAACAAGTAATCTAGTCGTTCCCAAGTGGAGTTGCCATTTTGTTATACGGGAATAGTGTCCACACAGATGCTACTATTCCCACTAAGATGGGTGGCTATCTTAGAAACAAACAATCAAAATCTACTATTGATTCCTTTTATGAAATAGATGAGAGGAGAACCAAGAGGGCCAACCTGAGTCTTGCACTCGATTCCCTCTCCTTCTTGATAGAGTTTTTCCACTTGCTCTTTGTCTGCTCATCTTCAAAAGGACCTGTAGAATCACAACAACATACTACTATGCAAGAAACAAGGATCTAAATTCATAAATAATGCAGGATCAGATGTACATTAACCATATACAAGCATATATAAACAAGTACACCAGAATATGGAAGGAAACAAGAATAACTTTATTCAGATAAAAAGTAGCAAGAAGATTACAACCATGAGTAGCTCTAGCCCAGCATCATCCTCCAGCTAAGAAGCCCTTCTTCACCTCAAGCAAAGAAAAATCACCCAACACTGTGAATGTATCCCAAAATACCAACAACACTTCTCTATAAGTTACAAAATTCCAGTGTCCGGATCTCTGTGAAGAGGGATCCATATATAGAGGATTACAAAGAGGTGAGTCATCTTTTGGGATCTTGATTAGTGTCTTCTCTCTGATAGTTCCTGCTTCCACTTGGAGAATGAAGATCTCTTACTCATCCATGGTAAAAAATGGAGTGGCAAGTGTCAGAGGGGAAGCTTCTGGAAGATTCCATGATCTTCCACCTCGCATTTTGGTACCTGCCATTTGTCCATTCCCGACCATCACACCCTACAGAGGAGCAAAACAGTATGCATCACGCCCTGTACATTGGGAATGTGACATGTATCGCACCCTCTGCATGGAGCTTTCCATATGGTCCAATTTTGACCATTTCTGAGTAGTTTTCAGTGGAGAACTTCTGGGAGATGATGTAATCGGTTGACCTTGTTCCTTTAGGCAGTGAAGCAACCCTTTTAGGGACTTAAGAGCCCTCAGTTTATGGACATTTGTGATTGGGGTTGAAGTGCCCAAAAATGTCTATAACACATGCGTAGTTAACTATTGAGATAGAGTTATAAAAATTCTTTTTTGTGGAGGACCCCTACAGACAGTTGAGGTTCATTCATTTTCTTAGTATTCAGTTCAGTTCATTTGATTATTTTTCCAGAATTGCATTATCATATTTTTATTTGTTTTGTGTCGATTTCAATTCATTTCATGCTTTTTAAAATAGGATTGTATATAAATCTCCTTCCTTTCATAAATAGGTATATTTGTTTAGATCACATTCTTTCCCCTTTTGTTTCAATATTTCAATTAAGATTGATAATTGCAGTGTGTAGATCTTAATCTAGATTGTTTTATGAATTTTATCTTTGAATAGAAGTAATTATTTTAAGAGTAGAGGTAATTATCTTTGTAGAACATTAATTTAGATAGATTTGTTTTTATCATTTATATAGTAACTAACAATAGTCAATTAAAGAAGATCATGATATCTTACCTTACTTTCCTTTTCAAGAATTGAATGTATTATAAATTTGTAGTTTTCATTAGGAACATAGGAATAAAGAAAATCCTTAAAAGTAAACCATCCACAACCATTATCTTACTAAACTGAAAAGGCATCTAGCATATATAGTGCACTTGCACTTCACAAGTTTACCAACTCCGGGTGATAATTTATGTAATACATTTAGGACAACTAAATTGGCTAAAAAGGACCAAGACTAAGTTTGATTGAATTATGTAAATAAATTTTGTTATAATAAAATAATTGTTTTTATCTTGGAAAAATTATGGGAAAAAACATGCAATTATTTTTGGCTTCTTTGTTTCCAGAGAAACTATTGAAGTGGTTAAGTCCAAGTGGACAAAAAAGAGGAAAGTGATAGTGGTCATAGTTGCAACTTTCTATAATTCTCCAATATTCTTGGGAGGAAGTCTGCGACCAAGAAACAACATAGAAAGAGAGAAATGTTATGTTGGGTGGAAAGATAAGAAACGATATAACGAGAGAGAAATGTTCTACGAGATGGAAAAATAAGGATAAAGCATAGATAGATAGAAATGTATTCTTAGAGAGGGAAAAAGAAAATAATTTTCCTATTTTGTAAAAAAAAAGCCTAGGTAAAAAAAGGGTGGTGTTGTAGCCACTACAAGAACACCCAAAATTTTAAGGTACTTCAGAAAATTTCAGGTTCCCCATGCTTGCCTCAATTCATTAGGGTTATGATCGAGTTTTGGAATTGGTTAGTATCCCTATGACCCTCTTTCTATAAACCCTGTCAGTGTTTCCCTCTCATGTCATTGCAAAATATAGGAATATGTTGGACCATTAGCCATGTTCTGCATGTGTGCTATAGGGATTAATGCATGGGTGATTGTGGTGGAAATACCCTCAAGGATCTTCCTGAGATCCTTGGAAGACATATCATATTAGCTGCAACTAGCACAAAGAGACATGAACATATCCATATCAATGAAATGATAATCAAAACAAGAAGGAAGAGTTTTACCTCACATCTTGGTGTAGTGTTGCGGGGAACCCAAAGTAGTGGAGTGGAAGACCTCTCAGCTAGATCCTAGATCAATACCTGCACATAGAAAAGATAAGAAGTAATACTACAACATATAACCTTGATAATCAAAACAATAATACATAAGGATATCTAACTACACAGAACTAAGCTACTCATAATCAATGGTATTGCATAAGCATGTAAATGAATCACAACATCAACACCATGGGGCAGACAACACAACTGCAGGTCTATATTAATGATAAGAAAGATTGATTACAACCATCAGTTGCATCAAGCTTCCATTACTCCTCCATATCCTCTCCCTCTCCCTCTATTCTTAACCTCTCGGTGAACCAATTTCTAATGCAAAGCTTCGACAGTCAATAGGTCATCCTTTCAATTAGTTCGACCTTTTTCATAATGTCCCAAGCCTCAAATATATAGAATGAGAGGCTAAACCTTGCCGACTCTTTCATGAGCTCCCTTTGGAAAAAATTGGGATCTTTCCATGCTTTATTGCTCTTTCCATGTTCATTAGACTCCGTTAGGAATAGTAATATCCTCAAATAGGTTGAATCTGGATGTTTCCTGTTTTTTGGGTAAACATATGAGAAAATTGTAGGATATTATTCAGTCAACCCGCTCCTTTGACCTCTAAAAACTCACCAAACCTGACTAACACTATCCCTAAGGAAATATAGAGAGTTACCCTAGGGACTAACGCACCTCGTTCATGGTTGAGGAGCGTTATAACGCTCCTTGCTAGTTCCTGGGGAGTGTTACCCTGAAAAACACGATTGTGAACTTGGTCAATCTTTCAATCAAAATGCCTTTCTCCTCTGAGCTGATGAGGAGGTCATTTTCCTGTATAACAGATGCCCCCTAAAGTGTGAGATCAGAAGTGAAAATGATCACTGAAATATTTTAGAAATTCTATGTTGGAAAAAGAGAGAGATGATAAGAGATTCAGGACTATGAGAAACCTGATACAACCACATATGTAAAATCTAAAATCATGTCCTCAGTCGAGCATTCCCACGCACAGTAGCTATGTCAAAGTGATTTCTCAACAAAGAGATATGATGATCATGTCCATCATTAAGAACAATGTGGAACTTATGTCATAATAGGATCATCCTAACGAGTTGTCTCCAAAAAATAATGTACGTAGCTTGGGAGAGGAAATAAGGCTGAGTGGTGTAAGCCTCTACCAAAGGTCTTGATCACTGCTTCATCTTAACAACATATTTCGACACATGTGAATAAAGGTGTTGAGGTATAACATGTATGAAATCATTTGATTACTAGTCAATAATGAAAATTGTTAACAAATGCGAGGATGACCATAGATAATGATGATGGTCTCCAAGATGCGTAGTACAATCTGGAGAGTGTGAATAATGATGTTGTTGTTGGACACTCGTAGAATCATTCAATCAAGAGCCAATAATGAAAACACTTGATCAAACATAACGTAAATTTCCATTAATGTTTGCAATTTCCAAGGCACTGATATGTTTATGGATTTTCTTCCTAGATAGAGTGTTGAAGTTGATAGGAAGATATCTGTCGAATGGTAGGCAATAATGTGCCCTACATCAGTTGACAAAAAATGAGACAAGAATGATCGTTTTTTAAAGAAAAATTTTGAGCAATGTGTCAGATTGATAGAGGCATGATGGAAGTATATGATTGATGGTTTGATATAGGAAACAGAGGATAAAGGGATCCCTTGAATAATAGAAGGCAAGACACAAAGGTTTTAACCAGACAACTCTAGACTCATGAACACCAAAGAGTGTTAGGATACAGGGATGCAAGAACAACGGAGTATATTGGATAAACTCATAGGATGGTAAGTTTCATTTTGAGAGGTCAACAAAAAGGCGGTTTTACTGAGGGAGTGCCATGTTCAAGGGAACTACTGCTGCAAAAAAAACCTATCCAAAATACTGACATAAAGTAATTGTGTTGTCCAATTTTCCCCATCAGATTAAGTTTAGCAAGTCCAGATGGTAAAATCGGTCATCTTTTAATATTAAGAGAGTCTGAAACGATCATAAAGAGAAACTCCAAGGGGGTCCCTTTGTCATAGTTATTAACGAGGTGCGACAAAAGTTTAATAGTATTTCTGACATGGTTCCTTTTCCATAAGTTAGTCTAATGAGTCTGGATAAAGTGATAAACCTATTCTCCATAAATGCTTGCCTCATTTTCTTAAGAGTATGATGGGACGAAGTTAACTTGATATTATCATGAAATTTTAATGAGTCACAAGGCGACAAACTAAATAGATCTTCATCAAATTTTAATGAGTCAAATGAAGAAGACTTGAGGTAAATTTCCCAATTTAATGAGTGAGGAAAAAGAGATAAATGAACTGATCATGCCTTCTTTGTAGATTTAACGAGCCCAAAGAAGGGAAAAACTCAGGGATTTTTCAATTAAGAGCAAGAAAGAGTTCCAAAAAAGAAAGTGCTCATATTGTTGTCGTAGGAGTTTTACGAGCCTGATGACGAAAACTCGGGGATTTTTCAATTCAAGAGCGAGAAAAGATACCATAAAAGAAAGCGCTCATAGTGAATCGAACATGGTCATTTCTACAATTCAACACTGAAACCTCTTCATCAAAGCATGAGTAATATTGGAAGTATATTGAAATGGCGTATGATAAACAACATAGGAAATGAAAAACGTATATTTCAATGACTAACTGTGATTCATACCTCCACAGCGACTACAAGAAGGTTTTGGACCATTCATTTTCACTATTTGAGTGTTGTGAGAGTGTTCTGGAGTGAAAGAGGAGCAAATCTTCCCCAGGAAATTGCAAGAAATCCATGTGACCATTCAACATGTTGTTTGTTCTCGGTATATGGTCTAACATTTATCTTGCATTATTTTAGCTTTTTTAGCTGCATTAGGGGTGAAATTTTTTAGTTTGGAGAATCTCTAGTGTTACACAACATTTTCTCACTGTCCCTGTACTCCCCATTCCTAGATCCTGGAGGACCTGTACAGTGAACACTACATGCTTTCCCTTCATGAAGAAACTCCCATTTTGTCCCTCTTCATCAACAGAACAATTCCCTCTTGCACCATTTCTTCAAAATCTCCTGTTTTTCCCAATTTACAAGACAGACACTAATGAACCTTCTCCTCCTTGGATTGATATGTAGGAGTTAACATTATCCCTAGCGCCGAATCGAGTGACTGAGCTTTGTTCCAGTTGCACTGTTACTCTTATGGAAAGTTTTTAAATAAGGATCCAAAGTTTCCAGCTCTAAAGGCTTCGTAATGAAATTCTGGTAAATGGTTTGGCTGGATGGGGTCGAGTATGTCAGTTTGGGATTCTTTCCCCTGTAAGGATGGAACTACCTAAAGAGATACGACCTTCTCCCATGAGAGGAGGATCTATTTCCCATCCATTCATGCTATATAAACCTCCCGTTTTCCCAAGCACAAGCTAGTGTTGTAGTGTTAAGATTGGTGTGCTAGTGCTAATTAAGTTTGGAGTAAACAACAAACTATTCATAGTTGTATCTCTCTAGTTTTGTTAAGGAGAAGCATGAATTTGGTTTAGTGTGAAGCATAAAAGAAAGAGCCTTAAAAATGTCATTGTTGAGGCCATCATGGAATGCTAACGGAACTGTGTGGGAACCTAGTTTTGTTAGAAGAGAATGACAACGCCAAGACAATGGTTGTAATATCTTCTTGATTAAATATATATGCAACGATCGATTGATTTCCTACATGATGTGTCATCTTACATGTTCAAGGATTAATGTTTCTTGACTTATTAAGTAGGTTAAATTACAATTTGTCTATTATCACGGTTGTTGTTTGATGTTGTTTACTTGTTTCAAATGTGCGAAGAAGGAAATTAGAGATAGCTGGAATGAGCAAGAAAGTTCATCACCAAATGGGATAAGCATACTAATAGGTAGGCCCTGTTAATTGGTTATAACCTAAGGAAATATTCCATAGAATGTATTGGTTATGGCTATACCCATCATCGGGCTAGAGGAATTGTTTGTGTCTGCACTCATAATTTTACTTCACCACAAATTGGCAACCATATTGGGGAAACAATCCTTCTATTTGTTTGTTTGAGATTTCATGGTTTTGTGTGAACTTTTCTAGTTCCACTTTTTCTGTTTGGTTCTATCTATTTTCCTTTGCTTACTGGTCTGAGTTTGAAATTCATAGTAGCAAATTTGGTCCCAGCTCTAATTTTTTTTTTAGTTTTTTCTTAGCTTCCTCACTCAACACTCTTAATTCACTGACAGTCATGCCAATTAGCGCAATATGTTGAAAAAAAGTTGCGCCGAACTCCTTTTGGTTCTTGTTGTTAGTTAGGCAGTCGCACCGATGCCTGTAAGTGAAGATTATGGCTTGTCCAAAATCTTGGCTAGTATGTTTTGCTCTCATGATTTCAAACCCATAAGCCTTTTAGACCATTTTCTCCCTGACTAGAAAGTTGCTTTTCATTTCATTTGTTTGCTTGTTGATTTGTCATACTTTCGCTTGATTTCTTGGGTCATTAGATGGTTAGTGGCACTAGGGCATCCAGATTGTCATCCATTCACCTGATTGTGAACTCAGTGAGTTGAGTTGTTGGTGCATTTACTCCTTGTATTTCATTTATGGTCCTTCTACGGCTTTGACCTCCATTCCACAAGTTTGAAAAGTTTTCTTTTTCTTGTCTAAACTTTTCTTTTCCGTCATGGATCACATTGCTTGTCTTGTTTTTGGTAAAGTCAGTGTTTCACTAGTCTGAAAGAGATTATGTTTTTGTGTTTTCATTTGCTTAAAGACCTAATTGTCCCAAAAAACTTGTTCATTGAAGTGTTTTATGCAAAAAACAAAATTCGTCATTTCATGAAAAGTATGAAATTGTATTTTGCTACATTAGTTTGCTACAGTAGTTGGCATCATTAAATACTACGATTACGTTGGCATTTGGAAAGAAAAATAACTCATTTTTCTTTTGGAAAGACTATTAGAAATATATTTGTTAGGAAATTAGGAATTGGAATGTATTTTTCATTAGTTTATTTTCTCAAAAAGTGAAGTAGTGAAAAATCATTTTGCTTTCAGTTTCTTAGTTGCTTGCATTTGATTGTGTGTTTTCTACCCTCTCTAGTGTAGACAATTCATCGAATTGAAAGGCTCTTGTCTCATTTAGCTGCATTTAGGGTTTTTCGAGTCACATCACTGAGGCATGAACACTCAGACATTACTCAAGATAAACTTTAAAAACGAACTCAATTAAACTAAGGCACATTTGAAATCTCATGATCACATCTAGAAGGTCTAGGCTAGAGAAATGTTTTGACGTCTTTAAACCATGCAGTTGTCACTAGCTTCGACATTAGACAACGCTAGTACAGATTTGTGCTCCCCCTACCATTGAGTATATAATGGGGGACCCCTCTAGGATGAAATTATTTATCCATAGGAAGCTGAGTCAGCTGCCTTGCAAACGTGATACACTGAACACAACATTCTGGGAGATTTCCTGCCCGTACTTCTCGGTTCATCGGGAGGTATTCTACAGTTCACTGTTGCCTGGTAATCCTTTTTACCTAGACCATCCAGAGTAGTCATTTCATCATTTTGACTCATTAAAATCAAAATATCATTCAAGTGTTTATCCTTTCGAGCTCATTTCCAATTGAAAGTGATAGAGTCATCTTTGTTTCTTTCTCGAATCTTAAAACATGAAAGAGCACCAGTGTATTTATGCGTCTTAATAAATTGATTGCCCACAATATTATAACATCCTGTTAGTATTTTTGGACCAAATCGTGAGTTTCCATTAAACAAAATTTTAAAGCCTTGAAGTTTATCTCTCTCTTTTCTTGTTAACTAAGCTAAGGTCATCACGGTTGAACCATCTTGTTCACCTAGTTCCTCTTCCTCTCCTTCGTTTGAAAGATTATCTGAGGAGCCATTTCCTGAATTACCAGAGTCATTCGAGGACCAAGGTGTTGAACTTGGAATTGTTCTGAGCATTCAACCTTTGTCATCACATCCTCCACCTACTTCAGATACTGGGTCACCTGCTGATTTTGGCCCAGAGTCTCTGGACAATCCCATTCAAACTCCTAAGAGTTTGCTAACCACTGACAGTCAAATTGGACTGGTGATCTATCCTTCGAATCCTTTTTTTGACCCTGTTGTGATATCACCTTAGCGTCAGTAAAATCTATAAAACTAGCTGGGTATTCCTTTGGAATTATCCCCTCGTACTTCTTTGGTTGTTCGCCATCGTTTTCTCTAAGATATGGAACCACCAGGTGATGCTCCAGTCACCTCTCCAAATGAGTAAGAATTTTCTACTCCACAAACTGTCGAGGAGGAAGAATATCCATTTCAGCCTGAAGGTTTCCCCTATATAGGGAGCATTCCCATCAATATGTATTAGGAATTGCTACTTAATTATGTATCCTTGGCAAAATTGGTTTCTGGTACACCTAGTGCATCGCCACTTTACCATAACCATTTTTGGGCATCTGGGGCCATGTCTACTATAGGTCCATTCATTGGGAACTCGACCTCCCAACATGTTGTTACCTGAATCCCAGTGCAATCCTCCATTTTGAACCTTCTTTTATCATCTGTCCCAGTTACCATCTAGCTCAATCGGTGGTCTCTATCATGTCCTCAATACCTCCGATCAATGGCCAAGATGTGCCACCACCTAGGGGGGAGAATCTGAATGTTTCTATACTGTAAGGTGCCACCAATGTGAGTGGCTCATAGGTTCACATGCTTGGTGTGAACCAACCTTCTTTTGGATTATTCGAAACCACGTTGGTCCTGCTGGGTCAAGAAATCTCTGGTACCAGCAAGTTCAAAATATCATTGGTCTTTTTGGGTCAAGCAATGTCTAGTATCAACAGCCTTATGATGCTCAAGTCCAATACCAAACTCTTTACCTTCCATATGGTTCCCAAGGAATAGTTAATCCACCTTACACCCTTCAAGCTTGGCAGTACGTTTAGCTTGGCTCATCCACTTTCCACGGTGGCTATGGCCCGATTTAGTTAAAAAAATTTCGAGGAACTATTCAAGTACCCTTGCAACAGTAAGGACAACCTCTACAACAATAAAGGAAACCTTTGTTACAGCAAGGGCAACCTTTGTTGCAGCCAGAGCTATCCACGCAATAGCAAGGGAAAACGACCTTGTAGCAAGGTCAACTGCAAAAACTGAGGGGCAATCCTCGCAACCGTTGCAAAAAACTGTGGAGCAAGAGATGCAGTATGCTCCATGTTGGTACCATTTCATTACCATATTTTTCTTCTAGAAACACCATCATTTGTCTATATGTTTCCTCCATAGACCCCTTATATAAATTGAAATTGATTAATTAATAGCATTATAGTTGTTAGTTTACATTAAAGTTAATTTATGATTTTTTATGTTAGAAATTAATAATTTTCAACAAAAAGATTACAAGAAGTTATAACATCCTATAAATGGTTTATCATATGACACGTGGCATGACAGGAAAGCCAAAGCAATGGATGGGAATGAGACCTAGAATGTACATGCATGGTGAAAAATCGATTCTACAGCAAATCAAAAGCTCATGGTTATGCAGTCAACGCTGGTCAAACCCCAGCCTTTTGGTTACAAAGGCAGTAAAAAGCCATGGTTTCCCAAACTGGTTTCGTTTTGTTTTTGGAAATCGTTTTAGATTAGAGATGGCCAAAAATCAATCCATTGTAAAAGCAGAAACATTTTCTTAATTAATGTACATTCGATTCAGATAAGGACAAGCAGATAAAGACTGTGTATTATTTTGTTTTCAAAAGCAGTTACGATTATTATCTCTGTGTATTGTTTGAGAACATAACTCTTGTATGTGATTGCAACCTTCAGAACTTAATTACAGTGACCATGTTAATCTAATAGCGTTTATGCGTTAATACTCTTGTTGCTTGAGTTTACTTCATTGTTCCATTGAAGCGTGGATGGGCCTTGCGTGGATTGGTATACTATTACTTTCATTTCCTTAGCAGTTTTTGAATTTGAATAGTGTGCATAGTGTTTAGTGTTATTTCCATGGCTATGATTTTGTCGATTTGATTAGAAATTCTCGCAAATGGTATTTATGGTGATAGCTTAAAGATTTTATCGTTAGATCATTGAACCATATCTTGTTAGAGATTTGATCCATCGTTATATTTTAAAGCATCTCCATAGACTCTATTTTCATGCATTTAAAATACAGTGTGCTTTTGATTTTTCATGAATGCTTAAGTGTTAACAAGACAGAGTTTTTGTGCATAGAATCCTTGTAAGAGGATTAAAATCTCAGTCTAGCAATACGTTGTACCTTTAGGACAATTAGATAAATTAGGTGATCTGAGTGTTAAGGTGAGAGGAAACATATCTTAAACTTTTGAAAAGGAGTATTGTAGCCTATCACAATAAACACTTAGTTAGGAATCCTTTATGCCTATAGACTTTAGACACATTCCTCGAAGTTTACTTACCGTGGTTGATAATAAATCTAGTCTAATCTAGCACCCTAGATTGGCCACTACATTTTGGCGTCGTTGCCGAGGAAGCGTAGTTAGAGGATTTCAAAAAAAAAATCAAAATATAAAAAAAAGTTTAAATAAACAAAAACAAACAAAAGCACAACATAGATTTGATTATCACTTTAGAAGTCATGTTTTCTTATGCCTAGATCTAGAGATAATAGAGGTAGATTCACAAAAACCCCCCATCGAAAAACTAACCTATCACCAGGAGTAGACCCTTTGGGAAAAACTGAACAGACAACACCAGCTGAGGAAATCACCATACAAAAATTAGAGGATAAACACAAATCAGGCCAAAGACTTACACTTATTGAGAGACAAATCCTATTGGCACACGAATCTCACAAGAAACATCTCCTTGAACATTCTACAAAGAGAGAAAGAAGGAAAATAACTCCACAATCTTTAGAAAAGCTCTTTGGAACGAGTGATACATAACAAGCGATCAAATCACCAGAAGAATCTATAAAAATGGCTGAGGAAGGAGGAGGATCAGCAAGAAGACCCACTCCTGAAAAACAACATGATCAAGGAGAGGAGGAAGAGTCAACCTTTAAATTTCCTATCCACGAACCAGAAGACAATCAGGATGAGGAAATAAAAATGAAAAATATACCTCCTTCTGTGTTACCAAACTTTTATGGCATGGCTTCAGAAGACCCAGATTCATTCTTGTTTCAGTTTGACATTGTATGTCGAACGTATGGTTACACAGATGATGCCCATAGGCTTAAACTCTTCCCAGCAAGATTAAAGGCATCAGCACTAAGATGGTTCATGGGACTTGGTGAGCATGCAATAACTGATTGGGATGGCATGAGAAGAATATTCCTAAGGAAATACCAACCCTATTGCAGATCAAAGGATTCTATAGATGATATCTTTAGGATGAATAAACAAGAGGATGAAAGTTTAGAAGAGTACTTGGAACGATTTGCTTACAATTTACAAAAATCAAAACATCGATCCATGAGTCTTGATCTCATTAGAACAATATTTTTGAAGGGAATTCAAGAGGAATACTTAGAGGATCTCAATTTGATGGGCAAAGGTGATATTTCCACCTTACCTTTCGAAGAGATTGCGGATCTATGTGAAAAGAATCTAGGAGCAAAGCCAAAATCGGAAAGAGAACCATATCATCCAAATCCATAAAATTTGCTTCAGCAAGTGTCACACGAGCTGAAATAGGAAATTTGTTAGAGGAATTCAAAACAGATTTGTTGAGTACCTTGGGAACTCAAATTGACACTCTTAAAGCTAATTAAAGACAAGAGGAGGAAGATCATATGATGGCTATCGTTTTTCCAAAATTCCGGAAGAAACATACCTTAAAAGATTGGACATTAGAAAATATTCAAGTTTGTGCCTTTTGTATTGAAAATCATGATATATTTCATTGCTCTAATGTCAAGGTTTTGCAGAATTTTACTGTGGCAGCAAATACAGATATGGAGAATGTGTATTTTATGGGCGCAAATAGACCATGCCAGCCAAGGCCTCCACCTCAAGGTATGTTCCCAAACCATAATTTACAATTTCCTACACATGATCAAATGTATGCTCAGAATTCATGGAATGTACCCATGCCATGGCAGCACCAAATTTACCCACAACAACAATGGAGACCATCTCAGCAATACTCCCAACAATATCAACCATAACCTCAACCATACCAACCATATTCCTAGCCATATCAACAATATCATCAGCCATATTCGCCATATCCTCAATCATATCAGCAATATCCTCAGCAGCAAGTTGTTTACCCACATCAACCCCAACCCACTCAACAAGCATTTCCTGCTCCTCCACCAATAAATCCACCACAATTACAACTTCCACCTAACTCACAACCTCCTAGACCTACTCAAATCCCTGCTCAACCTGTACCAAATCCAAATAACAGAGTAGAGAGACAGACTTACAATGTAGATGAGGGACCCTCATATCCCACATTACCCTTGCAAAATATCAATTTGAGGTCTGGTAAGGTACTTCACAAAGAATCTCCAGCAGTTGAAAAACAAGGAAAAAACGAAGAAAATAAAAAAGAAACTCCCATTCAAAGGAAACCAAATGATGACATCAAACACAAACAAATGCAATCGTTGCATCCAGCATGTTTTCCAGACCGATTGGTCCAAACAAAACTTCCCATGTCTATACCACAGTTTGATGTTTTATATGAGCTAAAGAATGTCTATATAAGAATTCCGCTACTACAAGCCATAAAAGACATTCCCATATATACTAAAGCCATCAAAGAACTGTGCCTTAAGAAGCTTACTAGGAAAAGAGTTTATCCACAAACCATTCATGTTATCAGACATTTAGCTGGCCTTATGACAAACACCACTTCAATGGAAAAGTATGTTGATCCTCGTATTCCCAGAGTCACTACAATCATTAACAACATACATATTGAAAACACCTTAATTGATATTGGGGCCGTAATAAATGTGATGACTCTTGAAACTATGAAAACACTACAACTCACAAACTTGCAGCACACAACAATTGTTCTAGAACTCGCTGATAGGTCTAAAGTGATTCCTGAAGGGATTTTGGAGGACATAATTGTTTCACTGGACTCTTGGGAGTATTGAGTGGACTTTTTAGTTCTCCAGCCAAAATCCAATTTAGGAGGACACCCTATCATTCTTGGTAGACCATGGTTAGCAACTGCTGATGCATTCATAGGATGTAGATCAGGTAATATGATCATTTCACGAGGTACTGAAAGAAAACAACTCACTCTTTACCTATCAGCACGATCACCAGTAGTAGTACACAATTTATGGCTTGATGATAAATACAATGATAAAGTAGAAGTTCAATATGTTTTCAGCATCAACCAAATCTATGATTTTCAAGAACATAATAATGATGATTTGGTAGAATTGTTCCTCTCTCAACCTGATGTTTCCGAAGAATTGAGGAATGACCAATACCATGCTGCAGATGAACTTTTGGCACAAAATTTTCAAGAAACATGCACCAATCATTCTTTGCAAACAACATTTCACAACATTTTTCCTATCCAATCTATCACCAACACACAGAGGAAGACCATAGAGATTAGTCCAGGAAAAACTTTGAATATTGGCACTCACCTAGACTCATCTCAAGAAGAGAAATTGATTCAATTATTGAGAAAATACCAGAAAGCATTTGCTTGGGACTACACCGATATGTACAGAATTCACCCTGAAACATGCACTCACCATATTTATACCAATAGTAATACCAAACCAGTGAGGCAACCATAGAGACGAATGAACCCCATGCTTCAATATATTGTTAGAGAGGAATTACAAAAACTGTTGAAAGTCAATTTTATCTATCCTATCTCTAACAGTCAGTGGGTATCGCCATTGGTAGTAGTGCCCAAGAAAAATGGTAAGTGGAGGATTTGTGTTGACTACAGGCAATTGAACAAAGCAAACCTCAAATATTATTTCCCACTACCATTTATTGACCAAGTGCTAGACACATTAGCTAGGAAATCATCATTCTCTTTTCTTGACGGTTTCAGTGGCTACAACGAGATCAGGATAGCCTTAGAGGACCGGGACAAAACCACTTTTACTTTTCCTTGGGGCACCTATGCTTATAATGTTTTTCCATTTCGACTTTGCAATGCTCCAGCTACATTTTAGAGAGCTGTATTAGCTATTTTTGCTGATTTAGTTCATGATTGTGTTGAAGTTTATATGGATGATTTTTCAGTGTATGGTGATTCATTTCAGCATGCATTAACGAATCTTGAAAAAGTTTTGAAGAGATGTAATGAAGGTAATCTGTCCCTGAGCAACGAAAAGTGTTTTATGATGTTAAATGAAGGGATAGTATTAGGACACTATATTTCTTCTCAAGGCATTAAAGTTGATCCATCAAAAATCTAGATCATTGTCGATTTGCCAATTCCGAAGACTCAAAAAGAGGTAAGAATTTTTCTTGGGTATGCAAGCTATTACAGAAGGTTTATTGAACATTTTAGTAGAATAGCTTTATCTTTGTTTAAGCTTCTAGCCAAATATGTACCTTTTAACTGGAATGATAATTGTCAGCAAGCATTTGACACAGTCAAAGAAAAGTTATCAAACACACCAGTCTTAAAAGGACCTAACTGGAACCTACCATTTCACATCTTTACAGATGCATCTGATACTGTAGTAGGTGCCTCATTAGGCCAAAAAGAGGATTCTTGTCATTATTCCATCTATTTCGTTAGTAAAAATCTAACACCTACAGAATCAAACTACTCAGTCACAGAAAAAGAAATGCTTGCAGTCATACATGATGTGAATAAATTCTGACATTATATAACTGGTTATGAGGTTTTTTTACATACTGACCATTCTGTCATTAAGAATTTGATGAATAAACTAGTAACTAGTGGCAAAGTTACCAGATGGTTGTTATTGTTACAGGAATTTAACATCACAGTGTTAGATAGACCAGGTAAGGAGAATCAGGTGGCAGATTTTCTTTCTAGACTGAAAAATCAAGGTGAGGTTGTTCCGGTTGAAGATTCTTTTCCAGATGAACATTTGTTTGCAATTTCAATAGTGAATCCTTGGTGTGTTGACTTGGCCAATTATTTGTCCACAGGAAGAACACCTCCACATTTTACTCCAAAGGAAAATAAGAGGCTAATCAAACAAAGTGCTTGATACTCATGGGTTAATGGCGATTTATTTTACATTGGTTATGATATGATTATTAGACGATGTGTAAGAAATGATGAAATAATTGATATTTTAAAATCTTTTTATGATTAACCGTGTGGTGGGCATTTTGTAACTAAACAAACATCATTCAAGATTCTTAGTCTTGGATACTACTAGCCATCTATTTTTAATGATTCCAAGAAGTACGTGAAGAGTTGTGATAGTTGTCAAAGAATGGGTAGGCCAATAGCTACAAATGAAATGCCTCTTCAGCCTCAAATACACCTAGAGCCATTTGAATAATGGGCTCTAGATTTCATAGGACCCATTAATCCAACTTCCAATGGTAAGAAGTACATCCTAGTATGTACTGATTACATGACAAAATGGGCTAAAGCCAAAGCACTAGTCCGGGCAACTGAACAAACAGTGGTAAACTTCCTTTTTGAAGAAATTTTTGTAAGGTATGGAGTACCAAGGGAGATAGTAACAGATCAAGGTACTCAGTTTACTTCAAAGTTAGTTAAGGGCATCACAGAAAAATATCAAATCGAGCACAGAAGAAGTACACCTTACCATCCATAGGCCAATGGCCAGGTGGAATCCACAAATAAAACATTGGAAGGACTTATCACTAAGACCGTAGCAATGAACAGAAAGAATTGGGAAGAGAAGCTCAAAGATGCACTCTGGGCTTATAAAATCACGTGGAAGAATAATACATGATTTACACCATATCAATTGGTGTATGGCAAAGAGGTAATGCTTCCTATCGAGTTTCAAATACATACTTTTAAGATGGCTGCAGATTTGGGAATTGATCTTAATGAAGCACAACAATAAATAATTCATCAGTTGAACCATCTGGATGAAATGAGGCAGCAAGCAGAGGAGACAACACTCCTAATGCAAAAACAAAGGAAGCAGTGGCATCATGCACATATCAAAAAGAAATAGTTCAAAGAAGGAGACTGGGATTTACTCTTTGACTCTAAATTCACAGATCATAAAGCCAAATTTACCACACATTGGATGGGCCCATATGAAATAGTTCAAGTTTATGAGAATAGGTCAGTCAAGCTTATTACCACTAATGGAGAAGGTCACCCCTTTCTTGTCAATGGCCATAGATTGAAACTCTATCATAAGCCCATCACCAAGGAGGATTTTCTTCAAACTATATCTTAGCAAAGGGAGGTTGATATATTATAGCCTTCAGTTGTAGTATCTCTACCTTAGCTCATTTCATTTCAATTTAGAAATTAAAAAAAAAACAAGCAAACAAACAAACAAACAAACAAACAAAAAAATAAGAAGAAAGTTAAAAAAAAATAATAATAATGGTTTAGATGTGAAAACCAGACTCTGGCACACT
>APFE031091052.1:9921-27920 GCA_000404065.3 Pinus taeda | reverse complement strand
GAACAAAATCATTATTTTATTAATTTGGTCCGTCATCCCATTTATTATATTATTCTAATTCTTTTAAATTAATATTATATTTACTCTAAGTTAACCATAACATTTCCCCAACTTCCAAAAAAAATAATAATTATTAATAACAAATTATTATTTATTGTTAATAAACATCAAATCAACAATGTTCACATTCTCTCTATTTTTCTAACAATCATATTTCTCTATTTTTCTAACAAACATATTTTATCTCTATCTCTCTGTCCTAATGATCATATTTTATCACTATCCTCTATACTTTTGTAACCATCATATTCTATATCTATCCCACTAAGACTACTATTCCCATACTTCCACTAAAACAAATAGCACATTGCATATTTTTCTAATTCGACTAATTTAATATAATTTTAATACTAATTTAATAATTTAAAATAAATATTTTATCATTTTCCACTTTAGAATTAAAATAAATTGGACCAAACTCATTATTTTATTATTTTATTAATTTGGTCCTTCATCCCATTTATTATATTATTCTAATTCTTTTAATTAATATATTCTATTTATTCTATTTCTATATCTATCCCACTAAGACGACTATTCCCATACTTCTTTTACATATTCTTGGTTTAACCCTCTTACTATTCATAGACTTCCACTAAAGCGAGCAAATTGAGAACATTGTCCCTTAATAATGTTTGAGTCAATTTATTTGGAAGCATGAATACTATCAATCCTAGTTAAACTTGATATTTCATATATGAATCTGTCTATTCCAAAAAAAAGATTATATGTTAAATATCATTCTAATATTAACTTGGTCTTATTTTGATATGTTTGTTGTGCCAAGAGGCGCTCTACAACCCAGTGTAGAGGTAAATCTCATGAAAACATGTAAATGTAAATGTAAAAATTCGACATTTTTAATCTAATGTCAGCCCAAATCAATCTAATTATTATCATGTATAAACATAATATAAATTTAAAATATAAAGAGATTATGAACACTCAAAATATGGGTATTGTGAATAAATATAAATATAAATAAATTGGAGGTATGGTAAATAAATAAAGCCTCTTTTTATACTTACTCTAAAATTATGGTAAAATAAATAAAAATATAAATAAACTAGAGGTATTTTAGGTGAAGCCTATGAACCAAATACCAAGGGCCTTATTATTAATATTATGCAAAAAAAACTATTAACCTTAATATAAATATTAATAAAAATAAAAATGGCACATGGAATTGACGTGTCGTATTGAAAATCAATGGTATTGACACATGGTATTCATGTGAATGTAGCCTATTTAAAAGAGGAATTAAACAAGCATAGATCCACCTTTACTTGGATCTACTAAGCACTGAGAGATCAAATATCTTTATATGCCAACTAAGATTTGATCCCTTTACATTGCTTGGTAGATCCAAAGTAAAGATAGATATTGTTTTTCATATACATGTCTATCTGTTTATTTTTTTCTCTTTATTCCCTACCTTTTATGACTGGGAAAAGAATGAGAAATGACCTATCATCTTTACAAAGATTGTATATCATTATATTTTGTGAGTTACAATTTCTTTCTCCCAAAATATTCCCCTCCATGTAACGCTGGCTATATTTCTGGGCGGCAAGAGCTAACCATCCTGCCATAGGGCATTAGATGACTGGTTAGCTACATACCGTTTAACTTTATAACACACCCGTGCGCATAACGAGATAAATGAAAAATAATAGGGTGTGTTATAAAGTTAAAGAGCATGCAGCTAAGGAGTCATTTAATGCCCTATGACAGGCTGGTTAGCTCTTGTCATATTTCTGTGTTACATGATGTTCCCACTAGGGCGGCGATACATGCGAGAATAGTAAACTGCAAAGATCAACAATAATACTATTGTATTTGATAGATTTCCCCTTAACCTGCAACTGCTATCCCTGAAAGGGATCTCCTTCGAAGAATTGGCAGGCTGAAACTGGTTTGCAATTATTTTCATTTATTATTCTCATTAGACAAAAACACTATTTCTATTCATTGTTATGGAGAACAATGAATGGAAATATTTGCAAACCATTTTCAGCTTCGCCAATTCCTTAAGGGACATCCCTTTCAGCAATAGCAGTTGCAGGTTCAACGACAATTTATCGAACAAAATAGTAGTGTTGATCCTGTGCCGCTTACTATTCTCGCAAGCATAAATATAATAATATTAATTTAAATATAACTCATAAATTTGTAACTCATAAATATAATAATAATGTGTAATATGACAGTCCCTTAAGGGACATCCTTTCAGCAATAGTAGTTGCAAGTTAAGGGGCAATATTTCGACAGAATAGTAGTGTTGTTTATCTTGTGCCGCTTACTATTTTCGCATCACTGGCAATAGTGGGAACATCCTGTAACACAGAAATATAGCCATTAACATAAAGATTACATGTCACCGGTCACTCTTTTCTCAGGCATGAAAGGTAGGGAATGAAGAGAAAAAAATAAACAATGAAGAGAAAAAATAGGTGACTAACTGAATTGACTACAAAATATTCTCGAATTCTCTGAATTTGCATAGTTAAATTCACTTGGTTACTCTAACTATAATTAAATGAATACATTTAATTATTCTGAATATAAATTTATGAAACTGACCTTACCAGATGTTCAGGGGAAGTTGAAGCTTCGTTGATTCCAGCACTGCAATCTGCACTTCCTCAATTTGTGGCCGCTGCAATTGCTCATGAACCCCTAGTACACCCCGACTTTAATCATTCCAACAATCAACAAAGATATGTTAGGGCAAGTGAAATTTATTTGATAGATATAAACAGATGACCTTTTATAATAATTGTTTTGTTCCAGCATTTAAAAATTCCTTTATGTCATTTTTTAATTGTTCGCAGATTTTGGAAAAATGGAGCACAAAATATATTTTCCCAGAATGGATAATTGGTTGATGTATGGATAAAGTTCTGGGAGTGAAAAGGAGTGATGATGAGGGAGAATACAAAATGATTGAAGTCATGGGAGGCTTGAGCAATGATCAATATGGCAGGGGAATTCATTGGGATGAACATGCCACATTTGGACTGGTATCATATTTATAATTATTGTTATCAGAACATTTGACATGCAATATTATTTTATTTTCAGCAATGATAACATGCAAATCAATGAAGCGATATTCAAATTAAAAGATTTGAGCAGGGTAGAAGACAATTGCAAGAGCAAAACAGAAGATTTGCATGTACTTGAACACCATAAAAAGTTGTCAAGCTTACAATTAAGCTCACCACCCATAAATCCACATGTTCCTACATCACTTCCACATTCACCGTTTGCGTCTTACTTTTCATCTCCTCCTCCTTCATTATTGAGTCAACCTTTACTACCCACTGGTCCTACACCTAGTCCGCATCTACCATTAACCCCCCCACCACTAACTCCTCCACCACCACCACCTGAGATTTCACCTCCATTAGCCCCCCCACCACCCATAACAACTCCACCTCCACCTTCAAGTGATCATCTTCAACATCCTCTACCATTAAGCCAATCAGCTGCACCTCCAACTGATCTTCCACCTCCTTCGCCATTAAGCCTACCTCTTGATCTTCCACCTCCTTTGCCATTAATCCCGCCTCCTGAAATCCCACCTCCACCCGTAACAACTCCACCACCACCTTCAAGTGATCATCTTCAACATTCTCTACCATTAAGCCAATCAACTGCACCTCCAACTGATCTTCCACCTCCTTTGCCATTAAGCCTGCCTCCTGAAATCCATAAATTCTGCCTACAAACTGACTAACTGAAATGAGGCCCTAAGCCCTCTTATTTATACAAATTGAGGACCCCAACAGTCCTCCTAAATTTAGGGACTCAACTGCCCAAAAATTGCAGTTAACAACAATCCTACTTGACTTGCTTGGCTACCCTTGTGATAATCGATTTGGCGGCCCTTGAACTTTGAGCTGATGGTGGAGAATTCGATGTAAGGGCCCATAAATGAAGGGGACACCTTCTTAAAAATCCACTCCCTTGTTCTTCCACGAATTTGGTTGCCAAGTGCTCATTAAAACCTTTGATTTTGTCTCAAAATTGACCAAAACACTGCACAAAGCACCCATTAGACTTGTTGGCATAATGACTAACTTGATTCACTCTATTAGCATAAATATAATAAAAAACATGCAATAAACTAATGAGAATTGTGGATTAAGTCGAATTATGAGGCTAAATGAGCCCATATAATTATCCATTTTTGGGGCTCATCATCACCCCCCTACTGAAAGTGTTGCTCATTGTCTGAGCAACTAATCTATCTCTTCATCTATGATGGCCCTGGTGGCCTCCCTGTCATGCCAAGCTTTTGAAGTGATGTCCTCTTGTCGGTCATGGAACCATGCTTTTCTCTCTGCTCCCCGTGCTCCTTTTCTTGTAGCAGTTTTGTTAGCGCCTCAACGTCAGCCTGCAACTTGTCCTCTCTTTGCTGCTCATCAGATGTTTCCTTGTCTTTTCTTCTTCCTGTGATTGTTTGGCTACCTTTTCCTCCAATTTCTTGGTCTCTCTTAGCTTAGCCTAAGTTTTCTGTAGAACAGTCTCATCATTCTGTAGAGAGGCTGTTGTGTCCAACATTTTCATTCTTTCTCTCCAGGTGGATGTCTTCGGGCTTCCCCATTCATAGGTGATGGATGCCTTTGAGGGAGACATTTCCTTTTGTGTAGCTGGGGGTGTTTACAATTGTAATTGGCTATTTTGACTGTGGTTGGGGTCTAATAGTTTTTATCCGCATGCTCCTTCTTACCTTAAAATACATGGAAGGCTCCCTCTTTTGCTGCCATTTTTGCTTTGGAGATGTGCTAAGGGTAGCCAACACAGTTGTTGCCTCCCTGGCTAAAATCTTAGGCGATTTATCCCTTTTGTTCCTCTGTTTCCATGCTTCCTGTAAAAAGTCCTATGTCGACTATTTTCTGTCTTCTTGTAGAAATTGCTTTCTAGCTTGCTGTGGAAACTGTCTTCTGGCTTCCTGTAGAACCTGTCTTCACTGTTTCGGTCTGCTTGGATGGGGGTGCCTTGCCTTTTAATTGTGGTGTGGTTTCCATGGTTTTTCCCTCACTTGTTTGGAATTTTTCATTCCTTTCTACCCTGCTCTGTAATCATTTCTCCCTTGGTGTTTGCGACTTTGTTCCACCCACAGTTTTGGGCTCAGCAACTTGGCCTTTCCCTCGTTTCTCTTCTTGTTCTTTCTGTGGTGGTTTGTCCTGTGTTTCCTTACCCCTGGCTTTCTCTTTTGCCTCAATGTGCTCCCTTTCTTCACTGTTGGATGAAGTGAGTTCCTTGGCCAGAATTCAAATATCATCATCCTTGGACATGTTGCGGAAAATCTCCCAGGAAAGAGGGACATTGTAGGCATGGAGCGCATGTTCCACTAGAAGCTTGATAAGACCATGATGGGCTAGCTAATTCGGTGTCCCTTCCTTCAATTTTGTGCCACACTCAATTAATTATTGTAGGAGGAAATAGGGGATGCTTAACTTCTGTTCTGGGGGTAAATCCATCCCATGTTTGAGTTCACTTAGCAAATGGAAGTGATAACCGTAGACAATACCGAACCGCCCCTCATAGGTAATGTATTTCATGATCTGAGGACTGACCTCTCTCTAAAAAGGATGTAGGCTGGCTCTCTAGACCACATTCTTGTCTTTTGCAAATTGTTCCTCTGGTAGGAAGAATTGTTTTCTGCTTTTTGCCCTAATGCCGTCTCTTCTTTGCTCCAGGGTATCCCTAATGGCAGACTAGTGACCTAACTAATGAGTTCAGGAGTAAGCTTGAGGGTTAACCCTCTAAAATTCACAGTGGCCTGTGTCTTTGATTTAGGTCACAGGGACATTTAAGAATTCCTCCATTATCTCATCATCTTGACCCTGGATTTTGTCAAAAAAGGTCATCCAATTGGCATGGTGAGAGTACTCTGTTCAATGCTTTGGTCATAAAAGGAAATGTTGTTTATGGTTTCCTCCTTTGAACTTCACCAAAGGAAATTTCAAATTTTTAAATTTTACCAATCCCCTGGTTCTAGGGCCTTTGCTGCCCAAATACTCGACCGTTGATGTATATACAAGGAAGAATTAGGTTTCTAGGGCACAGAGCTTAATTCTCATCCCCAACACACATACAACCATATGAATTCGAATTCTTCATGCACATGTTAGCCCTCACAGTCCTTCAATTTTATTATAGGGGAACGTTTTAATGGAAACAGTGGAGGATGACACAAAACCAAATGAGAATTCCATGTTACACACAGGCAACTGATATTTTTAACTCACAGGCAGACTTTTCGCTATTCAAAACAGTTTAATTCACCACCTTTCAAATGTATTATGCATGGGAGAGTGTGTTTCGAGCCTACCTCTCTCAGAACTCCAAACTTGATGAAGAAAAGCTCAAGCTTCTCTGGTTCGGAAGGGTATACAGTACTTCCTGTAGAAGACCCTCCCGTTTCCTGTAGAACGCCACTGCGCCTCTGAGCGAGCCCGATAAGTGGGAGATTTTAAAAAACGCCAGAAATATCAAGAAATCAGGCAAGAATCTTGCAAAGGACCACTAGTTAACTGATCTGGAAGTGGTGGACGCGTGCTTTAGTTGTGATCACAGTTGAATAAAGAGTGGTGAGATTTTCAACCGAGCATCATTTAATTTCGATGTGATTTGTGGTGAGGGAGTGAGGTGGGCAGGTGTACGTGGCCACATGGAGAATGCAGTGGCATGATGAGCTGTATGTTCTCTTCCTGGAATCCCTTACCATTAGTTGCATTGGAGTTCAAAGTCTCTACCACTATCTGGTCTTTTTCTTCTTCTTTTTTTAATTTCCTGTGAATGACTACACACGTGCGCTGGTCATCCCTAGATGAGTGCAATCGTACTGGCTAGCTTTCTGGCTGAATTCCACCATTTCATTCATTCATGTAGTTCTTAAATTAGATTCATGCAACCGAGGAATGAATTTAGTCATGTACGTGGAAGTCGAGCATGGTTGCTGTGAGGTGTTGTGGCCTTTCATTTGCTGCATGCATTTGCTTTTGTGGTTGTATGATGGCTTGGCTCCTAATTCATGGATGTTTTCATTGTGCAGGTGTCCTCTAGTCGGATCTATGTTGTAGGAATTTGTTTCCACGTTCAAATCTGCACCCTCAAGCTGCTGATGTTGAATTTCCACAGAACAGAAATTTGTTTTTGCCATTGCTCCCGAACGATAGATCGGATTGATCTGAAACTTTCTAACCATGTTCCTGTCATCATTATGCACTTCCCATAGCAAAGTTGCGATCACTGGATGCACAAATTTCAAGAAAAACGCAAAATGGTTGAATATTATAGAGATCAATTTCTCGGAAACCATGCATCGGAATCGGCTGAAAATGTTTGGGTAGGTTACTACCACCCATATGTATCTCCCCATGAAACAGGCTTTGAAATGGATGCATGGATATGGAGAAAATGCAAAAATGGCTTAAGGTGATGGAGGCTGATTTCTTGGAAACCATACACCAGAATTGGCTGAAACTGCTCGGGCATGTTGTCATCATCCCTATACAACTCCCAATAAAACAGTTTTGTAAATGGATCCACAGTTTTCAAGTTATGGAAAAATCACATTTCAGCACTGGGCATTTTTTCTTCAAGGCATTCTATAGTTTTTTTTTTGCATGGTAAGAAAAATGAGCTTGGGCTATGATGTAGGCATGGAAATGATAGAGGAGGAGTTTGAAGAAGGTAGGAGGACTGATGAACCCTTTTGGAAGCTATCATGTTTGCCAAACTGCCCTTTTTTGAAATCCATTTCCAGCCTTCTGTAATTTCTACAGGAACTTGCTGTAGAAGCACAGTTTTCATGAAAGAAGTACAATGAGGTGGAAAAAATGATGGAGAAGGGTGAGGGATGGAAGTATGGATGCTTGCAGGCCTAACCAACAGATTTCAACCATTAGATTCCCTTTTAAAATTGAATTTGGTTCGTCCGAAGGTTCTACATGATGTTTCCTGTAGAAATTCAGAACTTCCTGTAGAAATGCCTGGAACTTCGTGTAGAAAAGCCTGGAACTTCCTGTAGAAAGCCCAGAACTTCTTGTAGAAAGCCAAATCTTGACCTGAATGTGACCAAATCCTAGGAGAGGTGAGTGACCATGGAGGGAGTGTGTGAAGAGATGTTCTGGAGCCTGGTATGGACTCATGTCCTCGTTTTGCGCGCCCCTCTTTTCCTGTAATGTATTCACTGCAACCTGCAATTATTTTAGAGAGATTAGGCCTGATTTCTCTTTTTTTCTTTTTTCTTTTCTTTTTTCTCTTTTTTTTTAAAACAACTATGGCGCCTCATGGAGGTTTTCACCCTAATTTCTTGCCTTGGGCGCCTCCAAGGGAGGTTTTCACCCAGGGATCTTATTCTCTTTTTTTTTTTTTCTCTTTTCTTATTTTTTCCAACCCATTGACCGCCTCATGGATGTTTTCAATGAATGAGCCAATTTAAGGCGCCTCCGAGGAGGTCTTTACATTATATTTTTCCTCTTATTTCCATTTTTTCATTTTTTTTCTTTTTCCCCTTTTTTTTTCTACCCTACCCTTCTTGAAAAACAAAATCATTCTCAAGTATAACAATACTTCCAATGGAGCCATGTGCACATCGATATTAGAGACAAAATGATGTGGAGGCTCGAAATGCATGTTTTGACAGGTATCCAGATTTTAGAGAACAAATGATTTGACTTTGAAGGGATCGAGCATAGCTGAGAAAGAGAGTACTGCTCCAACTTAGTGACCGTCTGAAACCATATCTCAATATAGTCAATATAGCTCTAATATCCTTGGTCCTTTTCCTGATCTTGATCATTCTTCATGTCACTTTCTATCATGACCTTCTCATCTTCCTCTTTTTGTTGATTTTTCTCCAGAATACATGCAGGATTTGATGGTAACCATGAGGGGACTCTCTCGATCTCTAATTTTGACATCTTCTCTTCATCAAGTGCACCCCATGGTTCTTTGATATCATCTTTTGAATCTTCCTTTGTTGGATGTGGTCCTTCAATGCTTTAAATATAATCTCTTTTTTGCAATACTCTTCCTGAGCTATGGTGAAGATCATTGAGCTCAGGAGGAGTCATTTGGACATGTTGTGCCTCAGCTTTCAATTGGGTTGAGCTATTCGAATGTGCAGGTTTGGAAATGGTGGTATGGGTAGTTGAATGTGGATGTATATGCGGATGGGGTTGTGGTTGGGAAGGTGGTGGAGGCAAATGAGTGGGAGGAGAGTTGTTGTGGGGTCTCCACCCCTGATGAGGTGAATTCCACTGAGGCTGTGGCTGAGCATAAGAGTGAAATGACTGAGTAGCTAGTTGGGCATAACATGGATCTATGAAGGAACAAGGAGGAGGTGTGAACCAGGAAGGATGAGCAGGGGGACCCCAAGAAGGCACAGAAGTGGCTTGATAGGGGCTGTAATAGGTCTCGAATGTCCCTTGCAGTTCCTGCTGGTAAGGTATGGGTCTCTGTGGCCTCCTTTGGTTCATGAAATAGAGTGATTCAGTGGTTCCTTTGGTTCTCTGATATGCAAATTTAAGTCCAAGGAAGGAAGGGCACTGATTCGTAGGATGGTATTATTCACAGACGAAACACACTTCTATGGAGTGCAATGGACATTCATGCCTAGGATGCTTTCTAGTGCACCTGGGACAAAAGATGGCCAAAGCCCTCTTGGCTTCCTCTTGCTTCCTTTGGATATATAAGGTATTCAGTTGCATGGCAATAAACTGCCTCATTTCGCTCTTGAAATCTTCCATTAGATTCTCACATTCACCTCTAAGGATTGAGTTGGAAGAAAAAGTACTGCTCCCAACATTTCTGCTTGTAGCGATTTGCTCCAGTGGAAATTTTTTTCTTCTTCTCCCCCCAGAGGTTCTTTAAATATGCCTTGATGTCTGCCAAGGGGTTCTTCTTAATCACAACCATCGAAAAAAAGAGAAGGTTGGCTGTGTGAAGCAGTGGGGGTTGTTGTGCAAGTATTTTTCTAACTTATCTCTACTCCTACTAGGCATGAAAGGAATTTTTTTTGGTCGATTTTTGTATTTTTCTTCTTGTACCTACAAAACTAAAATAGATTGAACTGAAACTAACTATCTTGCTGAAATGAAAGAAGGAAAGGACTGATCTATTTTGCTGAAAGGAAATTGCAGGAATGGAATGCTAGGCTACACTTGCGGAATTGAAATGCTAATCTACGCTTGCAGAATTGAAATTGCGGAATTGAAATGATAATCTATGCTTGCAGAAATGAAATTGCGGAATTGAAATTATAATCTATGCAAGTAGGAAATGTCTAGTATACTTTTGCAAAAATGAAATTGCAGAATGGAAATGAAGGTTGTAGTAGAAAATAGAAGAAAAGCAGCAATCACCAATACTTTGACGCTTCCCGGAAACGGCACCAAAAAGAGTGGTGGGCCCCAGTATTGCAGCAATAATGCTACAACTCTTGGGACTCCCTTCTTTAATTTTATCAACCCGGTACTTCGTAACAAACTTAGAAGTGGCGGTGCTGTATGCACAAGTACTAGCTCTTGCCGCAGCTGTCACTTCGTCAACTAGCACAAGTCCATTAGGGGCTTAAGCCAACTTCTATGAGCTCTAAGAATAATATTTTTAATAGATGGATGAAATATAACTCAAAGGAAGCTAATCTACTTGCAGAAAGAAAATGAAAAGCTGAAAGGAAATGCAAACCCTAGCAAACCCTAATTTTACCAGCTAGCCCTAAAGATGCGAAAAAGAGGATGTAAGCTACTAAAAGAGATGACAGTGACTTCTAGGAAGGTAAAGTGGATGTGTCTAAGTTATCACTATCTAAAGAAAACATCTTTTTGTATTTCTAAATAACTTGTCGAAATTATCGTGCATGTGTTTAACTCTTTTTGACTGTGCAGAGGTGGATCGATGAGAGAAAATGCTTGCAGGAGGTTGGGAAGGTTCAGAGAGGGCTGAAGGGGTCCCTAGCACCCTTTCAAAGAGTTTCACAAAGTTTGGCAATCAAGAGACCACTTTCGTGAGATTCTACAGGAAGTCTGTAGGGTTTCTACAGGATGTTCTAGAATTTCTACAAGATGTCTCTAATTTTCTACAAGATGTTCAGAAATGGGATTTTGGAGGATAGATGGAGGGAGAAAGATGAAGGAGTGGGTATAGAGGTGAGATAATGGTGTGAGAAGGTCCAGGTTTTGGTGGATGGAGCTAAGGAGTGATAAAGACTGTTGGATTTGTTCAAGGAGAGATAAGGCAACGCTACACAATAATATGGAAAGTAGGTCAACGTGAGGGAACGTGGCAAAGGTAAGGTAAGGATCTAAAATGGAGGATGAAGCAGGTAGGTTGGATGGAGTATGGGTAGGTGGAGAAGTATGATAGGCACTCTGCAAGTTCTTTTTCAAATTGAACAAACAAACACCTAGAAAACCTATGACCTAGTTACTTCACTCTAATCTGACCTAAGTAACAACAAAAGGAAATGAACAGAAGTTTATTCGAAATGGAATAAGTGAAATAACTATGAAACTAAGCAATCATAAACTAAATCATTTAAACACAACTAATATCAGCGTCTGCAAATGAGAATTCCAACACTAAGGATTGCATGACAAAGCAAAACAACGTTTTTGGTGGCAGCAAGGTCACCTTGGTCCCAGCTCATGACTCCACTGAGGGGGAGGTGAGATCGAAGGTGCTTGTTAACCTTTTTCTGAAGATCTTCCCTGTGATTAACCTATCAAGTAAATCTAAACATGAAAAGCTATTTTAATTACAAAAAACGACCTAAGTAACAAAGCAATATTTTAATCTAAATAATAGATTTTATTCTAACAATGCAACAAGGACACATGAATGTAAACAAAGGAGGTACTGGGCACTTGAGATGGGCCAACCCAGAGCTACAGTCTCCTAAGAGAGATTAGAGCTGGTGCAAATTTGGATTATCTTTGGTTGATCAAAAGATTAGTTACATTCCAAACCTGTCCACAAGGAAAACTTGAAATGTGCTGAATGAGAGCTAAACTACTGCATAAAAAATTGACTAAAGACCCGAAGTACAAACTAGCTATCTTTTGCTACAAAGGACTTACTGAAATGAGGCCCTAAGCCCTCTTATTTATACAAATTGAGGACCCCAACAATCCTCCTAAACTTTAGGGACTCAGCTGCCCAAAACTTGTAGTTAACAGCAGTCCTACTTGACTTGTTTGGTTGTCCTTGTGATAATCAATTTGGTGGCCCTTGAACTCCGATCTGATGGTGGAGAATTCGAGGTAAGGGCCCATAAATGAAGGGGACACCTTCCTAAATATCCTCTCCCTTGTTCTTCTGTGGATTTCGCTGCCAAGTGCTCATTAAAACCTTTGATTTTGTCTCAAAATTGACCAAAACACTGCACAAAGCACCCATTAGACTTGTTGGCATAATGACTAACCCAATTCACTCTATTAGCATAAATATAATAAAAAACATGCAATAACCTAATGAGAATGGTGGATTAAGTCAAATTAGGAGGCTGAATGAGCCCATATAATTATCCATTTTTGGGGCTCATCAATTTCTTCACCATAACTTGAGGAATTTTCCTTCTACACCCACCTATAAAGGGCTTCCCAAAGAAAACCATCTCCACCGTGAACCGTTGGGAATTTTCCTGAGACCACCTCACTTGGTTCCAAACTTTCTGGGAATCCAAGGCTCAACCAGCAAAATGAATCCCATGACATAATAACTATCTAGGAAATGGAAAGGCAAGGTTAAGACCACTATCGAACCCATCAAAACCCATTCAAATTAAAACGAACGAACCAAATTCTCAAATGCATAAACCATGCATTCACACGTCAACTAGGAAATCACACATGCAACATGTTACCTATAGAAACCTCCTGCTCAAGTTGCTGATCCAAGCTTCTCCTTTCTTTTCTTTTATTTTCCTTGCTTAGTCTTTTCTTTTCCTTCCTTTGCTCTTTCTTTGTTTCTCCTCTTGGTGTTCCTCTCTCTCTGAAACTAATTCCAAATCTAAACTAATAAAAAACTAGTAACTAATCCTTAGAAGCCCTTTTATCATTGAAGCCTTTATTATCTTAATTTTCCTTCATTTTTCCTCAATATCCCTCTCATGCAAATATATGTCTCTTGGCCTTCCTTTTCTCCTATTTTACTTTATTTTCATAAATAAAATGCCAATTAATGGCTCTTTTCCTTGGCCAATTCTTCTTCCATTAATAATCTGAAAGTGATGCCCACTATAGTGATTTGCTCAACATTCAGCTTCGAACACTTGTCCCATGATCTTGGTCTTATTTTGACTTTATTAACCATTATTATATGAACTTTAACCCTAGGTTGTTAAAAGGCTTCGCCAAAACCCTATACTACAAGCCATTAACCTCATTTACAAACTAATTGACTCTAAAACCCTCAAACTTATCAAAATTTTCCTCACCACCACTTTCTTCATTTTTAATGGAGTCTACTATGACAAACCTGAGCACACAACCTTTGGTTCCTCCCTTTCCCTTATTGTTGCCAACATTTTCACAGAGCACTCTGAAACCTTATCCCTTAAAATCTTCCACTTAAAACCTATGTTTTGGAAGCTCTTTGTCAATGATATCTTTTCTATTTAGTATCATAGTATGCTAGAACTTAGAACCTTCCTTTTCCATCTTATTCAGTTTCCTTACAACTTCCAATTCATTATGGAGGTTCAGTCCAAACAATCCCTCCCTTTCTTAACATCCTTGTCTCTCGCCATCCTGATAACCCACCAACTCTATCGTAAGAAGACTCATATTGATAGGTACATTGATTCTAACAGTCGCCATAATCATGTTCAAAAATATGTTGTTCTTAAAACCCTTGCTACTCGTGCCATTCATATTTCTTCTCTTAATCATTTTCCAATGAAAAAGAACATATCACCAAATCCCTTAAATCTAATGGTTACTCCTTTTCCTAGATCAAAAAAGCATTCCATTATGCTATCCACTTTAATCTTAAAATCCTTGCCATCAATCCACCCTTAGCCAAAGTCTCCCTTCCCTATACTAAGGGACTTACCGATCATATTTTCAAAAGCCTTTATAAAGGAACCTCAAAGCTTTGTTCAAACCCCATACAACCCTTAGTAAGCTCTTCAGCTTGGCCAAAGACAAGAATGGCCCCATTCTTGGCCTCAGAATCTATGAGATCCCTTTCTCCAGTGGAATGTCCTACATATGACAAATAGGAAGATCCTTCAAAGCCACACTTAAAGAGCATGTGAAAGACACCTACCATAATTGAATCACTAAATCCACTATCGATGAACACTCCCATAATACTAAGCATTTAATTTATTTTGTGCAACCAAAATCTTCACCTCTACCTCTTTCCACTCAAACCACATCATTACAGAGGCTCTAGAAATTTTAAAACACCCTAAAAACTTTAATAGATAAGACGGATGAAAATTAACCTATTCCTGAAAACCCACTATTCTTTTTTTGTCGGTTAATCCTAATCATCCTAATTGTGATGTTAAGCGTAACCATTCTCACTTACTTTCTCCCTTCACCTTTCACTCGGTCCTTTTATTACCTTATCCCCAACCCTTTGTTTGTGCATATTCTCTTTCCCCTACCTGCACCCCCTTTTTTATTAATAATTCCTCTTAAAAATTTTAATATATACTATGTTAATTATCTAATTTTAATCTTAACTCTCTTTTTAAGTCTTCATTAATTTAAATTTAATTAAATACTATTTTGAATTCTTCTTTTCTTTTAATTGTTCTCTAATTTTAATCTAATTAAATACTTTTTTTATTCTATTTTTGTAACTCTTTAATTGTATTTTATATTATCTTAACCTAATTTAATCACATTCTTATATTACTTTAATCAAAATTTTTAATGACCTTGTCTACTTATTGGGGTTTTTGGAGTTTTTAGCTGGAAAGTGGAAAACATTATGGTCAAATCTTGATTTGTATGGATTAAATTGGCTTTTTGATTGCATATATCAATCTAGCACCCTTAAAAACATGGACACTTAGATTGTGAAAAGTCCACCCCCAAAACTTGTGATTCCAATGAAAGAAAAAAACCTACACATGGATGAAAAAAATGAATATTTACCTCAAGGCCTATCCCAAAATTAGCAAGGAGCTAAAGAATTTTGTTATGGAGAATTTTCATAAACGGATTTGCGGAAAAGAATTGGCTAAAAAGAAGAAGTACTACATTGAGGAATTCAACCCTATCTATGATCTACAACAAAATGAGTTTATTGGAGCTACCTCAATGCCTGTCCCAAAAATAGCAGAGCTAAAAAATTTTCTTATGGAGAAGTTTCACAAATGGGTATGGGGAAAAGAGTTGGGTAGAAAGAAGTACTATATTAAGGAATTCAATCCTATCTGTGATCTACAACAAAAAGAGTTTATTGGAGCTAGCATTCTGTGGATGGAAAAGCTTCTTATTGCTCAATTAAGGACCAACTCACATCAACTTCAGTGTGAAATAGAAAGATGGAAAAAGCCTAAAGAAGCTTGCAAAGAACGAGTGTTTAAATTTTGTATGTCTGAGTGAGTGCTATCAGAAAAGCATTTCATTTTGGAATGTGATTAATTCAAAGGCATCATAGAAAGTTAGGGAATATGTTAGCATCAGTTTCTTAGCATTGCCTTTGAGGGGATTGTTGAAAGCTTGGGCCAGCTCATTATCAATTTGAATAATAAAAGGATTGAACTGAAAAAGGCCAAAAGCAACGAACTAATGGTCCCATAGACTATTTTAGTCTCGTACATGTTAAAATATCATTTCATTTCACTGTCCAATTCTAGACAAATTAGACCACAAAGTAGGCTAAAAATCATTCCAAAAAATCTAACAAATGTCCTCTTTGTTACCGTATCCCCAACCCTTTGTTTGTGTCTATTCTCTTTCACCTACCCGCACCCCATTTTTTTATTAATCATTCCTCTTAAAAACTTTTAATATACACTATGTTAATTATTAACTCTATTTTTAATTCTTCATTAATTTAAATTTAATTAAATACTATTTTCAATTCTTCTTTGCTTTTAATTGTTCTTTCATTTTAATCTAATTAAATAATTTTTTTATTCTATTTTTGTAACTCTTTGATTCTATTTTATATTATCTTAACCTAATTTAATCACATTCTTATATTACTTTAGTCAAATGTTTTAATGACCTTGTCTACTTGTTGGGGTTTTTGGAGTTTTTAGCTGGAATATGGAAAAAATTATGGTCAAATCTTGATTTGTATGGATTAAATTGGTTTTTTTATTACATATATCAATCTAGCACCCTTAAAAACATAGACGCTTAGATTGTGAAAAGTCCACCCCTCAAACTTGTGATTCCAATGAATAAAACAAAACTACACATGGATGCAAAAAATGAATATCTACCTCAATGCCTATCCCAAAATTAGAAAGGAGCTAAAGAATTTTGTTATGGAGAAGTTTCATAAACGGATCTAGGGAAAAGAGTTGGGTAAAAACAAGAAGTAGTACATTAAGAAATTCAACCCTATCTGTGATCTACAACAAAATGAGTTTATTGGAGCTACCTCAACGCCTGTCCCAAAAATAGCAAGGAGCTAAAGAATTTTCTTATGGAGAAGTTTCATAAACGGGTATGGGGAAAAGAGTTGGGTAGAAAGAGGTACTACATTGAAGAATACAATATTATCTGTGATCTACAACAAAAAGAGTTTATTGGAGCTAGCATTATGTGGATGGAAAAAGGTTCTTATTGCTCAATTAAGGACCAACTTGCATCAACTTCGGTGTAAAACTAGAAGATGGAAAAGGCCTAAAGAAGCTTGCGAATAATGATTGTGTAAATTTTGTATGTCTAAGGGAGTGCAATTAGAAAAACATTTCATTTTGGAATGTGATTAATTCAAAGGCATCAGAGAAAGTTATGGGAATATGTTAACATCAGTTTCTTGGAATTACCTTTGAGGGGATTGTTGAAAGGTTGGGCTAGCTCATTATCAATTTGAATAAGAAAAGGATTGAACTGAAAAATGCCAAAAGCAAGGAACTAATGGTCTCATAGACTATTTTAGTTTCGTGGATGTTAAAATATCATTTCATTTCATTGTCTAATTCTAGACAAATTAGACCACAAAATAGGCTGAAAATCATTCCTAAAAATCTAACAAATAGCCTATTCTATCTTTAAATTTTATTTTATTAAAACTTATATATCATTATAATATTAATTTAATAATTTAAAATAAATATTTAACCATGTTCTCTCCAGTATTAAAATCAATTTGATGAAATTTATTATTGTATTAATTTGGCCCTTGTTATAGACATTTTTGGTTACTTCAACCCCAATCATAAATGTCCATAAACTAAGGGCTCCTAAGTCTCTAAAAGTGTTGCTTCATATCCTAAAGGAACAAGGTCAGCTAATTACATCATCTCCCAGAAGTTCTCCACTGAAAACTGCTCATAAATGGTTAAAACTAGACCATACTGAAAGCTCAGTGCAGAGGGTGCAATGCATATCACCTTTCCAGTGTACAAGGTGTGATGCATACTGAATTGCTCCTCTGTAGGGTGTGATGGTCGGGAATGGAAAAATGGCATGGACAAAATGTGAGGTGGAAGATTATGGAATCTTCCAAATGCTTCCCCTCTGACACTTGCCTCTCTGTTTTCAACCAGGGATGAGTAAGAGATCATCATTCTCCAAGTGGAAGCAAAAACTATCAGAGAGAGGACACTAATCAAGATCCCAGAAGATGACTCACCTCTTTGTAATCATCTATATATGGACATCCATAGTGTTGGGTGATCTAAGCTTTGCTTGAGGTGAAGAAGGGCTTCCTAGCTGGAGGATGATGCTGGGTCAGAACATATGGTTGTAATCCTCTTGCTACTTTTCATCTTAATA
>APFE031091051.1:54926-81520 GCA_000404065.3 Pinus taeda | reverse complement strand
AAGAGAGTACCTAGTTAAGTGCAAGGATTTATTTGTTGAGGATGCCACATCAAAGGGCGAACAAGTGCTTAAACATCTAGAGTTGAATTTGCTTTAGGGCAAGCAAACTCAGGCGGGGAGGATTGTAATGTCCCCAATCGCTTAGGAGAAATAAGATGGGTTTCACTAGCCTAATAAGTTCACGTACGCTAAAGCGGGAAAATTTCTTAATAAGGGAACCCAATTTACCTAGGAAAAAATTATAACTTCTTAAGGGGTGAAAAGGGGGACATATCCTAGGCTAATGAAAACACACTTTCATTTTACAAAGTGAAATCTTCATAAAGTGAGTTAATGAAAATGACGGAAAAATGACCACTCAATTATAAAAAGAGAAAAGTGAGGAGTCTCTCCTCATTCTTTCACTTGCATTTGAGAAAAAAGAGCTATTGGAGAGAAATATTAGGGTTTGAAAAACCCTAATTGTCATTGCTAGCTTTGATGTTGAAACTATACACCCTAGTTGGTTCAGAGAGTGTAATCACTCGTATTTCATCGTTGGACTTTAAAGAAGAATTTTTTTTGAAGAAGATATTGAGGTAAAGGTTTTATTAGTTGATTTTACTTTCTAATATGAAGTTTTTTGTCTCATTTTACAGACTGTAAATACCCATGGAGAAAGATAACTCCCAAGTTAGTTTGTGGCTCAAGTTTTGTTAATATTAGTCGCTCAAATTAGTCAAATAAGGAGTCTCCATTCACCATTAAAGGGGATGCTTTTACTCATAGATTGTTGGAATCCAAATCGAGCATCTGAAGAAGAGGTTGTAATCAGTGCGAGGTTGAGTTCCTTCAATCAAAAGGTTTGAGTGTATCTCTCATTATTTGGGTCAAGTTTCTAGTTAAGGGAGACAACATTCCCTTCATTTCCATAAGATGAGTCACCCTCTTCTTACTGGGCCAATTTCCGGTTTTAAAAGTGGCAAGTTTACCTTTATAAGTGAGGATGCATTGTCTCCTGTACTTTGAGAGTGAGCATACCACACGCAAAACTGAGTTTAAGGGAGTATGTCGGGTTGGATATATCATTCTTATAGTTGGTGGCCATTATCAGTTCGAGACAGGTCGTGAAATTTCCCTTGTTGAATGTGAGAGCTGAGACACTCTTCCTATGTGTATACACTAGTCATATAAGTTCGAATTTTCCAAAGGTTTCCTTGTGCCGAGTTATGTAGTTGTTGCATGGTTCTAGCGGACATGAAGGACGGATATTTAATAGTTAGTCGCATGTAGAATGCATTGTTACAATTATACAAAGGGTTTTTCCAATAGACTGAAGTTTGTTCAATGCTTTATAAACCAAGTTCCACATTTTCCTTAGTACTATAACCTCTATCAAGGAGCAATAAAATGATTGTGTAATTTATAGTTTTTGGACAATGCAAATATTGACATGTTCTATGTTATTTTCTAAGTATAATCAATTGTACAAGTTGTTGGTTTAAATATGATTTATTGTTTTGAGAATTGTGTGAATATGGATTAGATAAATAAACAAAAAATGCACCTACAATCATAAGCCAACAAACTATTTAATGAAACCCACCAGTGACAAGTCAAATAAAACTTATAAATTTGGGGTAACAGTTAGGGTATCACTGAGTGAGAATTTTACACCCTCGTAGATACCCTGTTGTTAAAGGTAATTATGTTTTATCCCTTCTTGTTAAAGGTAAGTATGTTTTAGTTCCCTAGGTATCCTAACAAACTCAGTATCCTTTGATTATTTGGCTTGAAGTCTCTCGGTCATGTTTCGAATAAAGCCCTTGACCATCCAAAACTTAATTTGAAGGACACACATTGGTAGCTCTTGCATAGTTCACGTCAAATTCTATTGAGGAGATTCATTTAACGTCTTATAGAAATCAATATCATCAATTTTTCCACTATACTTATAAAATTTAACCTACATATCATTTAATTTTTATTTTTTGATGTGCTTGACTGAGGGGGATTTGAACTTTGAATCTCATTGTTTACATAATTCTTCATAACACGACAATCACCATTTGAGTTTCTCCCTAGGATTTACATATCATTTAAAACTTTAAATTCATGTGACTAGGGCATTAAAAGAGTTTGCAAGATATCAATAACCATGTGTTTAATACATTGAAGATTTTTCTATGGATAAATGACCAAAGTGAGGAAGAGTATGACATTTTGCATTGTTATTACCAAAATGTTTTGTAAAATAAACAAAATGTATTTCATATATCATAATGGACTTGAATTAAAAAGAACTTCTATAAATAATATATTTGCATTTTGAAGAAGCATTTTGTACTTAATAAACAATTTGAATTTATTATAATATGCCAATACTTTGTTAAAACGATAAACAATCAATTACATTAACCAAAACCATAATTTTTTCCATGTTGTCCTAACATAAGAATTGGACACAAACAATGAATTTAAAGCAAAAAAATCAATGTTACGAAAGCTTGAACACAAATTTTCTCTTCAGCTAAAATAAACTTAAGTAGTAAATTTTTTTTGGGTATACTAATTATTAAAAGCAAATTGAAATGATTGTTATATTTTTGGGAGAGTCTAGGCCCTAAAAAAGTTGGGGCCTACAGTATAACTACATGTTTGTTAGGCATCCATCTTTTTACCTTGGATTGAAAAGTCTACACATGGTTTTTATGATTTTGTAATCATCAGAATATATAATATTTACAATTTCATTCATAGTCATGCTCATTTACAATGTGACTCACTTGTAGCACACACCAAAGTTAATATGCAGTTTGATATATTGTTGCTTTATTGTATGCCTAAGTGGTGATTTTGATAGGGATCACATTATTGGGTTGTTTTTTATAGTTAGAAGGTTGTTGGCCTAAACTCCTTTTAGAATTTGTGGTCAATGTATAGGGATTATTATTTCATAAAAAACCATGCAATGCATACACTAATGGTTAAAAAAGTTGCCAATGTAATGAACAAACTATGAAGCATCTTAGAAATGAAGAAGATTTAATTTACGCAGAACTATAACCTTGACTTGTGACTTCCAATTTAAGTAGAACGATAGCCATGAGGTGTGACTTCCAATGAAATAAATGTATAAATAATGGGGAAAATAAGAAATTCAAATGGTTCTTATGTAAAAGTGGGGAATCACATTCCATTGTAATCTAACAAGCAAAAAAATCTTTTGATTTTTTGTAAGTGATAAGGAGTGGTAGAACTATCCTTTCCTATTTTCAGTTATTAGAGTCATTTCCAATTCATGTGGTTTTGCCTTTGCATGAACTATTTATCAATTATAATTAGTGATAATAATGCAATTGCACTGAAACTCTCAAACAAAAGTAAAATTATAACTTAGTGTGATGATGCTTAAGAACTTAAAGCATCACCATCCACACCACAATGTGGGAGACAACTCATAAAAAATGTGTAGTATGTACATTTATAATTAAAGTAATATTTTTTAAACAAAGGAAAAAAATTAATGCAACTTAGGGATGAAGTAGCTTTAGTTAAAATGATTGTAACTATTGGGTTGTGTTATATTCTTTCAATGACTAGCCCATGCATGGGGGGGTTACAGGGGGGCGAAAGCTTCTCTTGTACATTGTGCCAGGTGCTATCAGGAGGTATGTAGGGGGGCGGTAACCTCCCTACATGAGGTGCGGAGCAGCGCCCTCGGAAAAAAAATTTGGACCCTATATTAGGTGGGCAGACCTACCTATGGTTTTGTGCATGGATTTCACCTATGGTTTTGTGCATGGATTTCACATATGGTTTTGGGCGCGATGGTTTTCGGTCCATGGTATTTTGTAGATCCAATCAAGGGAACTATGATTATGTTATAATCTAGGGTTAATGGATTGGGGTTTATGGATGCTTCGACATGTATATATATGTATTGTAACATTGAAAGGAACATAATGAAAAATCAATTTGGTAGTCATGGTTTTGGGATCCAGGGGAAAATATATGTGTATATTTGTTTTATGTGTTATGCTCTCACCATTGTTTATTTTCTATTTTTAGATTTCGTATGCAGGTAATTTCTGTATGGGGTTAAAACATACATTTGGTATCATAGTTGTTTTGGCTTCAAGGGGACGCCTTTGTTGCTAAGGGGTTTTGCTCGGGCCTGTGGTAGACCTTGTTCAATGTGAGATCTGCGAGATCAATCCTTATGGTGAAAGAAGATGGCGAGAAGTGGAAAGATATAGATCGAGAAATTTAATGGTCAGAGTTTTGAGTTGTGGAAAATCAAGATGGAGGATCTGCTGGTGGATAAAGATCATTGGATCATGGTAGATCCAAGTACTAAACCAAAGACAATGTCCGATGAAAAATGGAAGAAGTTGGATCAGAAGGAAAAAATCACAATACGATTGTGTGTCTCAAATTCAGTATTGCTCAATGTATCAGGGGAAGCTACGGTGAAGGATTTGTGGGACAAGTTAGGGACTTTGTACCAATCTAAGTCTCTGGTGAATAAATTGTTCCTACAAAAAAAGCTGTATAACCTAAGGATGAAAGATGGAGACTCGATGACAGAGCATCTAAACACATTTAATATTATGGTAAGCCAGTTATTATCTGTTGATATTAAAATTTCAGATGAAGATAAGTGCATTAGTTTGTTGTATTCTATACCAGATTCATGGGACAATCTGGTTGTTGTAATAGGTAGCAATGCAACTGCCTTGTAGTTTGATGAAATAGTCTCATCCTTACTGACGGAGGAGATGAGACGAAAAAATATGGAAAGCCAGAATGGTGATGCCTTGTTTGTATGAGGAAGGTCCTAGAACAGAAACAAAAATAAGTCCTCGAGTGGGAGATCTAAATCTCCAGGAAAACCTGTAAAGGTGTGCTGGAAATATGAAAAGGAAGGGCACTGTAAAAGGGACTGTAAATATAAAGCTCCTAAGAAAGGAAAGGGATCTGATGATGCTCCTTTTGCGGAGTTGAAAACCACCTTAGATGAAGGTGAGGATGTGTACTTGGCTTCTTCTTCAAGTACGCATGTAGATCATGAGGCATGGTTGATTGAATCAGGTGCATCCTTTCACTTCACTCCCCATAGAGAGTGGTTCTAGAGTATGAGAAATATGATGGTGGTGATGTCTTCTTAAGGGATGACAGGAAGGCTAAAATCATTGGTCGTGGAAAATGCAAGTTATAGTTGCAAGGTGGAAGGATTAGAACACTTCCGGGTGTTCTGCATATCCCTGCATTAGCCAGAAATATGATTTTTGTAAGCAAATTGGATGATGCAAGTGTAAAAATAGTATTCAAGAAAGATACTTGCAAGATGGTTCAGGGAGAATTGATATTGATGCAGGGAGTTTGGATTGGAACTCTGTACAAGATGCAAGGTAGCATTGTTATTGATGGGTTCAACAGTTCTTTGGTTCCTGAAAGTGAAGCAAAAAATCTAGTGGTCTCTGGAGAAAATACAATGCTATGGCATCAAAGGGTTGGACATATTGGAGAGAAGGGCCTTCGAATACTTCATGGTAAAGGTATGTTTAATAGCTCTATGGATTTTGATTTCTATGAAAATTGGGTATATGGGAAGCATAATCTGGTGAGTTTCCCCTTTGGTGGTAAGAGGGCGAAACAAATATTAGAGCTTGTGCGCAGTGATTTGTTTGGGCCTGCGTCGGTTCCATCACTGGGTAAGTTTGTGTACTATGTATCATTTATAGATGACTTATCAAGGAATACATGGGCATATTTCCTCAAGAGGAAATCTAAAGTCTTTGACATGTTTAAAGAATTTAAGGCTCTGGTGGAAAACTAGACAAAGAAGAAGAAGATAAAGGTGTTGAGGACAGATAACAGTGGAGAGTTTTGCAAGAAGGAATTTGAAGAGCTCTGTTAGAAGTGTGGTATAGCATGGAAGAAGACTAATCCATACAAACCTAAGCAAAATGGAGTTACAGAAAGAATGAACAAGATGTTGATGGAAAGGGCAAGAAGCATGCTCAGTGGTGTCGGGTTAGGACAGGGATTCTAAGAAGAGGGGGTGGAGGCTACATGTTACCTGGTCAACAGATCACCTTCATCACCATTGGAGGATAAGACTCCACAAGAGGTATGGATTGGTAAGAAACCTTCTCTTTCACATCTGAGGGTATTTGGATGTGATGCATATGTACATCTTGCAAAGGAGAAAATAAAAAAGTTGGATAGTAAATCTGAAAAGTACATCTTTATGGGTATAAGCATGGTTTAAAAGTTTATAAGCTTTGGAACCAAGTAACAAGGAAGGTTATGTACAACCAATATGTGGTGTTTAAAGAGGTAAAAGATGTTATTAAATGTGAAGTCCTACCAAAGGAACCTGAGAATATAGAGTTTGAGCTAAAGGAGGAAGAATGAGACTCTACATCATAAGAGGGATCAAAATATGAAGAGCCACAAACTCTGGTTGTGAGAGGATCAGTTTGAGAAAGAAGGAAGCCACAAAGGTATAGTCCATTTTCTTTCTATACAAATTTTGCTTTATCTATTACTGATGATGATCCCAGAACTGTGAAGGAAGCAGTAGATTCAGAGGATGGCAAACTCTGGAAGGAAGCCATGGTTGATGAAATGGAATATTTGCACAAAAATGAGGCTTGGGATCTGGTGGAGTTTCCGGATGGAAGGAAACCCAATGGCAACAAATGGGTGTTCAAGAAGAAGATGAATGCAGAAGGAAAGTTGGATACATACAATGCTCAGTCGGTAGCAAAAGGTTATTCCTAGGTGTCGGGAATTTATTTTGATGATATTTTTTTCTCCTGTTGCCAAGGTAGCTTCCATTAGATTACTTTTATATGTTATTGTTGCTTTTGATTTTGAGGTAGAACAGATGGATGTGAAGACAACATTTCTTCACGGGGATCTAGAAGAAGAGAACTACATGAAGAAAACTGAAGGCTTTGCAGTGAAGGGTAAGAAAGAACTAGTATGCAAGTTAAAAAAGTTTCTGTATGGGTTAAGACAGTCACCAAGGATGTGGTATCAGAAATTTGATACATTTATATGGGGACTTGGCTTCACTAGAAGCAAAGCAGATCATTGTGTGTATTTTAAATTAATTGTTGACCGTGTTATTTATCTAGTCTTGCATGTGGATGATATGTTGCTGGTTGGAAATGATAAAGAAATTATCCAGGATTTGAAGACCAAATTATCCACCAAATTCGACATGAAAGATCTTGGTGCTTCAAATATATTTTGGGCATGGAAATTAAATGAGATCTGGTAAATAGGAAGCTCTGGTTAAACCAGAGGAAGTATGTCAAGACAATATTGCAGAGGTTTTATATGCATGATAGTAAACCGGTGAAGGTTCCTATTCTTGTAGGTGTAAAGTTATCTGTTGAACATTGTCCCAAGACACAAGAAGAGGAAGAGGATATGTCATGTGTTCCATATGAAACCTCAAACAGAAATTAATTTTGAACGTAGCCCAAGAAGGACACCTGAGATTGACCCTGACCAGCAGGAGTTATATGATTATTTGGAGGCCTTGGAGCAATCAGTTGTTGGTCCAAGCACTATAGTGCCTCTTGATGAACAGGTCAAATCTTTAAAACAAGAGGTGTTTGAACTGGAAGTCCTGAACCGGCATATTAAACAAGAAAATGAAGCATTGAAAGAACAAAGCAAAGTGGACAAAATGGTCCATGACAATACAATGCTTCACTTGGGAATTTGGCAGAAAAAGAACAGAAAATTGAAAGGGAAATGTAAGAAACTCAGCAGGGCATTAATTAATTTGAGGTTCAGATGTTTAGTCAAGAAACCGAGGGCAATTTTGGCAACAAGGAGAAAGAGAAGAAGGCTAGATGTTTTGGCAGAAGCATCTGCGCACATGGATTAAGAGCAATGATAAAGTTTTGGTTGCATGAGGACATGAAACACCTTCACAGTGGGGGTATGTTGAGCCTCAAACCTACACTTCTTTACACATCCTCCCAGCCTCTTTTTCCTATCCATTTCCCTATTTTGCCACTCATTCCCTCCATCAATTTGCTCAAATCGTTGTATTTTAGGACTTTTTACATCGTTTTCTAATTATGCTAATGTCTGTGTTTGGTTTAGAATTTTGGTTCAAGGTGCTGCGTTTCCGCAGCTCATACAGGGTTTACACAGGGTTTTCCACAGCTGATCTCGGTTTCCGCAGCCAACCCCAGATTCCACAGCTGTTTTATTAAATGCTATGTTCCAGGTGTCCTCTGGGAAGAAGAGCCACATGGGAAAGTTCGTGGAACTAAGGACATGGTGTGTGTCCCTCCAGATCATCCAAACCAATCATCCAAGCCTGTGGTCAATGAGGAGGAAACTTCGTTCAAACAGAGGTCATTGGCGGTGGCACGGCTCTACGTGTTCTGTTTTAGAGCACGTGAAGAACAGGTGGCATCGTGCTCAGTTATGAAGGTAGTGGGAAACATAATCCAATAGTGGATTGAATGCCCACAATGACCGTTGCCTAGATCCGAGGACGTAGCAGGACTATGTGTTTCTATTCAGCTGTTCGAATTACTTAGATTTCATTAAGTTATTTCGCCTTCTGCAATTATAAATAAAGCGTCTTTGAACGCTGGACAAGTTAGTTGTTAGCTGCTGTTTTTGTACTTTTGAACTCCCACTATATTTTCCTATTTTATGCATAATACATGAGAAGACTGTTATTCCATTTACGCGTGTGATTGATCTTTGAAACGGCTGGAGTAGGCAGAGGGCCCCTGTTTACTAAAGGCCTGTATAGTGTTTTTAATTTCTCACATTTCGTTTTCTTATTTCATGTATATAATGCCTTTAATTGTTGCGTTTTAATAGCTGTACATACATTTCAATTTCTGCTTGTTTACATTTCTGTACTTTTTCATGACTGATCAGTGCGTTATGCAGGTTTCTTAGATGTGCCCGGGACAGTTTCACGCTTTTCTTTTGCAAAACTAGTGACATGTGTGATCATCTTGTCTATGTTGCTGACCTTGTTTGTTTTGCAGCCTTTATTTCATCATTATCATTTAGTCAATTTGCATATTTGCTTTTTGTTTGTAGATATCAAGTTGTTTATCTATTGATGGTCTCTTCTTTATAACTTAATATCTTTATTGAGGACCAAAACATCACTTAATGCAGCTTGGTTTAGCTGTTCAGAAACTCACAATTGCTTGACTTGTTTTTAATTGTTTATCACATGATACATTCAGTTAAAAGGCAAGAGGTTAAGAAGAAGTTAAATTATTTGTGACTAGTCTTTCCTTTAAGTAGATTTACTTTAGTTCACATTTCTTAGTTGTTATTTGTCATAGATTTCATTTTCATTTCCTTGTAGCAGCAGAGGCACTGGGCCAATGTCATTAGTCTTTTATTTGATGCCTTTACTTTCCTTTAAGCATTGATTTCATTTCAATATTTCTTGTAGAGTACTTTTAAGTTGTAAAAAGCACGTCACAATCTCACACACTTCACTCACTTTATTTCATCACATTATATTAGGAGAGATATACTTGAAAACAAACCTTAAAAAGTTAAAAACGACAAAAGGTTAAGAAATAGTTGCCTAAGTACATACAGTACACCTCACTTCATCAGCTTACAAGCCCCAGGTTGACATTTAAAAGTTGCAATTTAGACATCACTAAATTGACCAAACATCCACCGTACAAAAGTGCCAAATGATAACCCATACATTCAAATAATGACATATAAACAACTGAAACTATAAATCACTTAAAGAACATAAGCAGAAATAGTCAAGAGATAAAAGTACCATTTATGACTGGTTCCACTCATAAGCTTCAAGCAACAATGATTTATCTCTCCTTGTTCTAACATCCACTAAGAGTACAGAAGTGCAACATCAGTAGCAGATATCAGATGCAAATATTAATAAACCTTGATCCATCCATTCATCAAAACCACCTCTAAGGGCGCAAAAGTGCATGTTCTGAGGACGATTTTTTGACAAATCTCCGGACCCTTCTCTAAATGCATGAGAAGGGTTTAAATACTGCTAACTAATTAACTTGATTACATAAATTTGGGATCCGGTTTTCAAATGACCGTCCCTCTGATTTCTAAAATTAAATCTAACTTTGAACTATTTCTGTATTTGCTCCTTAGCGCTGTGAGTGTGTAGCATTCGACCGAGAGGGGTCGGTTGGTTGCCTTTCCCTTTATGCATGTTACAAAAATAGAAGTAACAAGGGTCGACACCACCTTTTTGATAAACTATCAGATATTTTAAGAGAATCTCCCACCGACTGAATGTATACTTGGTAATAACTCGAATTTTTCTCGAGATGGATCTGCTTTTGCTATTTTGGTTTTCTGCCTTTGTGAATGACTTGATGAGTCAGAAGACTTTACTTCCCGAGCAATTCTCTGGATTGGAAACTGCCTTTGTTCTTCATTCAGGGCTTTTCTGTCGTGTAAGCTTCAGGTATCTCTGTAGTCATGCTGCTTTTGTGTGCCTTTGATTCTGAGCTTCAGATGGCCTATCGTATGTGGTTCCTGCTTCTGAAGAAGTCTCTTCTGTGGCCTCTAAACATCGACGCTTTCCTCTTTTCCTTAGATGTTTCCTGCAAAAGAAAAATTACTCCATTTTATCTCTTGTTTTATAGTTGTGTGAAGGAAAATAATAAATGAAAAATAAAGTTTGATATGAAAGCTTCAGATGTTGCGTGTGTATAATCATGACATTCAAAGTGAACTGACTCTTCGAAAAACGAAAAGTAGCCATTCGTACGATCATTAATTTCTTTTTATAGGTGAGCGCCTAATTCTGATTAAAGGACAACTTTCCTTTGAATGTTGTGCTGAGCAAGATTTCGCGCTTCGTCGCAGATCGCAGATCGCATATTTGTATTACAGCATTGTGGTATCGCAATATCAAATCATCGCAGATCACAGATTGTGAATCAGAGATCGCAAATCGCAAATTGCACATCGAGGATATTAGTCATTGCATCTCACTCTATACGGCTGCTGCGATATGCGACGTTGCACATTGGCCGTCGGGGATTTCTTAAACCTCTCCCATTAAGAGCACTTATGGTAAATGTGATGCGATGAGTTTAGCATCGCTTCTTTGTGGTTTGATACGCTTATAAAAAAGAGGTGTTTCCTTTGCTTTGCTGCGATAAGATTCTAAGGAAAAACAAAAATATTCAAGGGGAATTTTGATGAATTTTTACTAAGGGTCCCGTATTTGCTCGGTGTTATTTCTAATACCAAACAAAAGAGGGGGGTTTTTGGTGACCACAACATGTCCTAAATTGCTTGCATGAATTATCAACCGAGGTTTGTAGACTGACGAAGTGTGATGCACTATATGTGCTTAGTTAACTTTTCTCTTACTTTGTTGTTTTGTATTTTTATGTTTGTTTTGGGGTTTTCTATTCTTTGATGTCTAAGAATATACCATCTATGAGAGATTTACATGGATATAATGAGTTTTTAAAGGAAGGATAGGTTCCTAAGTTAGTCTAATCTCCTAAAAATGGACCAAGAATCATTTTTAACTAGTTAAGACCTAACAAAGCATCTACCTTATCTACCATTTAGTCCTAATCCATGGATCTAATTCTTACAATCAAAATAATATTGATGCAGAAGGTAATTCAATAATTGCATTCATTTAGCCATTCAGCCATTCAACAATTCATGTTTGGAACATGTTAGAATCAATCTCCTTGAAGTGATTTTTTGGAATATCAAGTGATGCAACTAAGTAATGACCTGAGAATAGAAAAGAAAAGATGACAGTTTGTAAAACTAACAATGTGTTGATTAAGCTCAATCACTGCATGAATGAGATATTCAACCAATTAAGTTAGAATTGTCATCATTTCAAAATGGTTTTGAGAACATCTATTAATACAACTAATTGACAGTTCTATGCCAAGAAAATGAGTAATAAAAAACAATAAGAAGCTAAGCAACTGTGTATTCTCATTTCTCCATTTTTCATTCAGTCATTTCTCATACAATATCTCAGGAGAATAATACTTGCACAGTTTTGATTTTTACCCTTACACTATTGGTTATAAAACTGAAATGAAACAAAACTAGAGAAAATGGACTTGCAGAAAACATAGTAGTAGAAATTAAAATGAAAACGGCAAGTGAAAAACCTCCTTCAGTGCAGGGTCCCTCTGCAACTGATGTGGCTAGATAATAGTTAATTAAAAATGCACATTTAAACCACCATTTGAGAAAACAGAGTTTGTATTATCAACAAAACGGAGTCTGAACAAAGTTTTTAACAAAATCCTATAATCTCTTCTAGCTTCTAACTAACTACTTCTCGATTTCATTTAACCGATATTTATAGAAAAACAACATAACTATCTAAGAGAAAATCTTGTTACAGGTGGCTTGATCCGAATCTATCATGATTTTTTATAGAAAGACATGCTACAAATGGCTTAATTCGAATTGTAATGAGACTATTAATCTTCTGAACAGCTACAGGTGGCTTGATTTGCATTAATTCCTCCATGTCTAATCAACTACAAGTGGGTTAATCCGCATTAACTCTTCAACAACACTGTTAGACTCCTGATTAACTATGAAATATCAAGAGTCCTACTACTACTAGATAACGTATTTGACTCCATATTTGACCATGACTTTAACCATGCTTTTATGTCAATTTGGATCAAGTGAGTAGCATATAATCCTTGTAGAGATGATTCTAGAGATGCCCATGTGGCCCAGTTCTTCATTTGACACCTGTAACCTGCCAAACCATGAGAGTAGTATGGAACACATAGTTAGTTGAAGAATGGGTTGCATTCTGTAGCTAATTTGCAAAAATCTATTGAAATATAAAGAACATGAAAATATAATATGGTGATCATTTTAATTCTTTCCTAATACAAAATCTAGCGTTTATCATTGATTGGATATGTAGTCCCTTGAAAAATCAAGAGAAAAAGGTGAGAACAAATGTTAAGGGGAAGGAAATTCTCAGGCTCAACATTGGTGCCAAAACCTCTCCAACATGAGAGGAAAACCCAAACGATATCTTCTTCTTATATAGACTTCAATTAATGAATACAAAGACCATGGCCTAGACCCTTGACTCAATGACCCCTCCAAGACCAAGTCACAAGCTTCCTTGATTCAACTTCCTTCTTTTTCCTTGAGTCAACGATGATTAGGCTTCTTCCTTCCATAACTCGAATATCCTTCTTTTTCCTTGAATCAACGATGATTAGGCTTCTTCCTTCAATAACTCAACTATCCTTCAAATTCCAATTCCATGGATCAGATCTGTAGTTCTTGGCCCTCTTGCATAAACCTTAGAACATGTGGTTGACCAACCTTTTGAACCTTGATCTTCTTCGCTTGGATGGTATGAAATCTTATTATAATTTGATGTGTAACCTTGCTTATCTTCTTCCTTGATTCGACTTCTTGGACAAAAACAAGATCTTTGACCTTTTCTGCAGTAGATAGTTCTTCCTTCCTTCACACGTGTGGATCTATTAGTCCTAAAACAGACCCATAAACAACACCAAAATCTTCTCTCTTTCTTTCTTTCTCTTAGTTGGTTATCTTCACACTTCTTATTACAGACTTACTTAACCAAATTTTCTTGTCCACAAATGGAGGATGAGTTGCCCTATATATATTGTTTTGTTCATCAAAAACACATGCTAGGAAGTGTTAACAAGTGCTAGGGGAACACAAGGGAGAAATAGGTGAAAATAATGCATGCAAATGAACGATTAAGATTTTGTGACAGGAAGTGTTATTGATTTTAGTTTGTAGATTACTGTGGTGTGATTTTTGAATGGAGTTCGGATTTTCCACAATGTTCATGTTTGAATGAACGATTAAGATTTTGTGACAGGAAGTGTTATTGAGTTGCAGGTATGTTAAGGAGGGAGTGATAAGGTATGCTAGGCAATGTTAAGGCATGTTAGAAGCCATGGAACCATGCCAATATGTGCCAGGTGCTAGGGTGTGCCAATGCTTTCCAGGGAGTGTTATGGAGTGCCACGGAAACATAAGGGAGCACTAGTTTCAAATGCATGAAAATGAATGACTAAGAGTGTGTGACAAGGAGTGTCACTCAGTTCTAGCTATGCTAAGGAGGGGATGACAAGGTATGTTAGGTGGTGCCAAGAAATGCTAGAGTGCTAGCCAATGTGTGTCAGGGTGTGCCAATGCATGCTAGGGAGTGCGACATAAACGCAAAGGAAAAGTAGTTCAAAATGCATGGAAATGAATGAATAAGAGTGTATGATAAGTGTTACATAGCATTTTGTCACTGTCCCTGTACTCTCCATTCCTTGATCTTGGAGACCTTTATAGTGAACCCCGCATGCTTTGCCTTCATGGAGAAACTCCCATTATGTCCCTCTTCATGAGCAGATCATTTCCCTTTTACACCATTTCCCCTTAAACTTCTGTTTTGCCTAATTTACAAGGCCGGCGCTAATGACCTCTATCTCCCCTGTGCCAATGTGCAGAGATTAGCACTATTTCCCATGCCTACCAGTGTGACTGAGTTGTGTTCCAGTCGCGTCGGTCCTATTATGAAAAGTTTTTTAGATTAGAGCCAAAGCTTCCAGCTCCAGAAGCTGCGTAATAGAAGTTTGGTAAATGGTTTGGCTGGATGGGGTTGAGGATGACAGTTTGGGCTCTTTTCCCTTATAATGATGGAACTACCTCAAGGGATAAGTCCTTCCCCCATGAGAAGAGGATCCATCTCCCATCCATATTTCCTATATAAACCTCCCTTCTTCCGAAGAACAAGCTAGTTAGAGTTTTGGCTCAGTGTGAGTATACTATTTTGATTAGACAAGGAAGCTATTACTAGTTGTAGCCATCTAGTTGTGTGAGGGAGAAGTGTGTTTGGTTTGGAGTGAAGCCTAAAAGGAAGAGCCTTTAAACTATTGTTTTTTGAAGCCATCAAGAAGTGCTAGCAGAAGTGTGTTGGAACCTGGTCTTCTCAGAGGAAGACTACGACGTCAGGACGAATTGTTGTAATCTCTCTTTGATATTAATATATGCAACTATCGATTGATTTCCTACATGTTTTGTAATATTACATTTTCATGGCTTAATGTTTCTTGACTCATTAAGTAGGTTTAATTGCGATTTGTCTATTATTATGTTTGTGTGCCATTGTTGTTTACTTGTTTCAGGAACTTGAAGAAGGAAGAGAGAGATTGCTGAAGCGAGCAACTGAGGACATCATCAAGCAGGATAAGTGACTAAGAGGTAGGCCCTCTTGATTGATTCTAACTTAGAAATATTCCGTAGAATGTAACTGTTGTGGCTAGACCCATTATTGGGCTAGAGGAATTCATTCGTGTCCACACTTATAATTTTACTTCACCAAAATAGGGAGTGTCAGTGAATTCCAAATGTGCTCAGGAAGAATTGACAAATTTATATTCTAGGTAGTTACAAGGCATGCAAGAGTGCCATGACATGTCAAGGAGTGGTACAGTATGATAGGGAGTGCTAAATCATGCCATGGAATGTAGGGAATGCCAAAATGTGCCACATAGTTCTAAGGGATTGCTAGACATGCCAGGTGCTATGCCATGTGAAGATGTAAACTACGTTGCTTATTTGTTTTATGGACATGATTAGATGTGAGCCTTGACTTGGTAACTTGTTAAGTGGGATGATCTAAGATTGGGCATGAGTAGCCTAACATGAGTTATAGGCCATTCTTGGGTGAACAATGGATAGTCTAGTTGTAGTAACTATAACTTGCTCAAGATGTTGTAGTTGAGATAGGACTTGGTTGGTTCCCAAGTCTTAAAATCAATAAGGGTAGTTATGAGGGCATGATAGCTAAGGGGTGCTAGGGAATGTAGAATGAAAAGGAATGATAACACATGCCAAATAGTGTCAATGCATTTCGAGGAGTGTTGGGGAGAGTGAGGGAATCACAAGGGAGAACTAGGTCAAAGTGCATGGAAACGAACGAACAAGAGTGTCTTCTAGGTGTCCCATGGGCAAAGTGTATTAGGAGAATTTCATAGTAAGACTTGCAATAGGTAAGCCTATGATTACGATAAGGGGATGGAAAAAAACAATTTTAGACAAACTAGGAGACTTTTGTCTAGGGACAAATCTATTTTTTCAATGACTTGGTTGGGTTCACAAGTCATAAAAAAGTAAGGCTAGCTATGAGGGCATGACAACTAGGGAGTGCCAAGGTGTGCAAGGAATTCTAGGATGTGATAACACATGCTAGAAAGTTCCAAGCTATGTTAGTCATTCCAAGACATGCCAAGTGTTAAGGCATGCCAAGAGGTGTTAGGTGCTAGGGTATGGCACCAAAGCATGGTAGGGAGTGCTAGGGAAACACAAGGGAGGACTAGTTTCAATTGCATGTAAATGAATGAATAAGAGTGTGTGATAGTGAGTGTTAGCAAGTTCTGGGTGTGCTAAGGAGGCATTAACAAGGTATGTTAGGTATGGAAATGAATGAATAATAGTGTATGATAGGGAGTGTTAGAAAGTTCTAGGTGTGATAAGGAGGCATATCTGGACAAATTTTGGGATGGTTTGGAGAAAATTTTGTGTTTTGGTGCAGACTTGCAATTTTTTGCCAATTTTCTGTCTAGGAGCGCAGCGAGCTCACACTGTGCTTCTTCCTTGGGGCTCAAGATAATGTAAAATCAGCATTTGTAAAGATTATGACCCCATCTCAAACCCCATTTTACCACTTTCCTAGTTTGGGGCTCAAGTTTTGATATATTTGTAAAAAAGAGGCCAAAAATCACCTTTCTGCCCCTCTTTTTCCATTTTATTGCGCACTTAGAGACACCTTAGGTGAATGGCCATATCTCAGCCAAAAATGGGTCATTTTGAGTGAAAAAAATCCTATAAAGACATCTACACTTTCCCAGATTTCCATAAAAGGCTTCCGATCTAGATTTTGACTTCAAAAAGGCACTAAAAAATGGCCTCCAATAGCTCATTGTACACCTCGAAATTTCTGAGATTTTTGTAAAGCTTTCACTGTGTAATTTTTTGTAATTCCTAGTTTGACTTTGGTAAAATTCATAAGGGTGAAGTAGATGAATGTGAGGGGTAAATGTAAATGTAAATAATGGGTGGTTAGTATTTGTAATCTGTTTTGATGTACTTTTGACCTCATTTATGAGAGAGGTTGGAGTCAAAGTTAATTGTAAAAGTCGCTTTTAACTTCCCTAGACATTAGGGTTTGGTTAGAACATCTCATGGAATAGTTCTTAGAGTCATTTTTTCAACCCCTGAAAGTGGGGAGATGTTGTTTTGGTCTTTATGTATCAGGTTCTCAGTGATAGAATGGGTTGGATTTCAGAGGAGAGAACTATTGTAGCTTGTACTTGGACATCTTCAGGAAATCAAAGGACGCAATTTGCAACTATTATCTAGGAATTCATGTGGAGTAAGTTTGTGATGTTATATTTTCTCTATTATAACTTTATATGAAAGATATTCATCTTCTCCTTCCATTCATCAGTTATTCAATGGTTTTCCTTATAGTTTATAAACAAAATTCTTTGTGTAAATCTCTGTTTTGATGGAAAAATCATTATGTGTTACTTTATTTCTTGCTTAATTAATTCATGTTTCATGCTCATTAAGACCTTTTGCTTCTTATAAACACTACACTAAACTGACAAACCCTAAGATCCATCACAAAAGTAATGCTACCTTACTCCTTTTAATATTTTCTGTTGTAACCCTTTGATCCTCTGAGTTATCAGGGTCACTTGAGGAGTAAAATGTTGAACTTGCAATTGTTTTTAGTGTTCAACCTTTATCATCTCATCCTATGCCTACTTTCAATTCAGGGTAATCTATTGATCTTGGCCTGGAATCTTTGGATAATCCCATTCGAACTCTAGAGAACTTGCCAACCACTGATAGTCAGCTTGGACTGGTTATTTATCCCTTGAACTCTTTGTTTGAAGTTGCTGAGATATCACCACAATGTCCTTACATTCTGTATGGTCAACCGGGTGTTCCTTTGGAACTATCCCCCAGTACACATTCGGCAATTCATCGTCATTTGTTTTCAAACATGGAACCCGAAGGCGATGCTCCAAGTCACCTCTCTAGATGAGTCTGAAGTCTCTACTCCACACACTATTGAGGGGGAAGAATTGCAATTGTAGTTTCCTCCCGAGGATTTCCCTTATTCAAAGGGTATTCCTGCTAGCTTTCCACCCAACTATGTGTCTTTAGGGAACTTAGTTTCATGCACACCTAGTGCCTAATCACTCTACCATAATCCTATTTGGGCATTAAGATTTAGGCCTACGTCAGGTTTGTTTGTCATGAACATGACTTCCCAACCATTTGTTACTTCAGTCCTGGTGCAACCCACCATTCTGAATACTATTGTATCATCAATCCCAGTTACATGTTAGTCACAACCGATGATTTCAAAGATTGTTTCTATCAGTTCTTTTGTCCTATTAGTCAGTGGCCATATTGCGCCACCGCCTAGGGTGCAAAACCTAAATGTCTCTATGGTTTCAGGTGCCACTAATGTGAGCAACTCACAATCTCACATGCTTGGTGTAAACCAGCCCTCTTCTAGTATTATTTATAACCCTTCTAACCCTACTGGATCAAGCAATGTCCAATACCAATAAGTTCAGAATCCTGTTGGTCCATTTGGGTCGAGTAATGTTCAGTATCAACAACCCTATGGGGCTCAGGTCCAATACCAAAACCATATGTTCCATATGGTTCTCAAGGATTGGTTAATCAAACTTACACCCTCCAATTTGGGTAGTACATCTAGCCTAGCTATGACTAGATTCAGTTCGATAATTTCCTGGGTACTGTTCAAGTACCCTTGCAACAACAAGGACAACCTTTACAACAACCAGGGAAGCCTATGTTACTACAAGGGAAACCTTTTTTGCAGTAAGGGCTTTCCATGCAATAGTAAGGGCAGATTATCCCGCAACAAGGTCACCTGCAACAACTGCAAGGTAAATCATTCCAACAGTTGCAGCAGGCCACAAAGCAGCGGATGCAATATGTTCCACATACCTTTCAACCCATACCCTCATACATCTGTGGCACAAAGTCCTCAAAAAATATGTAAGTGGTGGACCTAGGAACTACTCAGCATGGTGGTCATGATAGCACAGGACAATTTGTGCAACATGACTCAGTATTCGGTGGATCTGATATGAGACTCCCATTCTGTGCCTCTGGTACCGCCATGGCATGTCTCCGATCCAAGCATACTGCGAGATACCATGAGTCAACCACTTGAGGTTCCTCACTATATCCTCCTCGTTATCGCTCCCTTCCTGATAAGGGGCGACAACATCAATAAGACAGGGGACGCACCTGGCTAACGAGGCCATCCCGGCTGGCCACTCTAGTTCAACATCTGCATAGACAAATGAAATGTTATAAGCATGCATATACCAAAAAAAATTAAAAAACATCAAAATCAAAAATTTTATTTTTTACCTTCATCATCGAATTCCTCTCCATCTAGTAAGGGCATATATGGCTCTCCATGGAAATCAGTTCTGTTCTGCAGCTAGTACTCCTCGCCAATCTTCTGTTGTCATAGCCATGAGAAGAATGTTGGTCGATATGACATATGCTGAAACCCAGTGATCCTGGGAATCAAACGACTCTAGCGGGCCATCCACGGATCACGTGGCGTAGGAGGATCAACCTCAATCAAATAATACTGGAACAGTGGCACTCGTTCCAGGAAAAATATGACAAGTACCGATCCGAGGCCAAATTTTTTTTCTTAAAATTCCCCACCTTGGCCTTGGACAACTGGCACTTGATGTTCATCTTCATGGCCTCTGCCCAGTTGAATATTGTAGAAGTTGTGTAGTCAATAACATAAAGGAACTTCGACTTGTTAGTCTCATGTTCCACCTGGGACCTTGCCACTCTGTTGATGGTCAACAGAAGCACCCTCAATGTCAAATCCCACACACTAGAAATATCTATCTTCCCACTCTTGGATTTCAAGGCCTCAGGAAAATTTTCAACAAGCAGGGAAGATATGCTTGCCCTGACTAGACGTGACCCATACAAGTTCATTGTCTCACTTCTGCAAGATAGTCCAGTGATGAAGTAGATGTCTGAAGTTGTCAACTCCAGCTCCTGGTACCCAATGACAAAAATCTCACGATTGACATCCCAAAGCCTTATCAAGCATTGAAGCAATTCGGGCTTGGCCCACATCCCAGGGGTAAGGAAAAATTTGAGGAGCCCGCAAGCCCTCAAAGCCTCTAGCAAATTTGGATCATTCAATGCCTGGGTGTCAACAACTTCATGTTCTCTTTCCTTCCAATCCACCAATTTTAGTTAATTCTTTGTTACAAAAGCAATTTATTTAAGTTAATAATTGATTTTGGCACATAAAATTCAAGTTTTAACGATTAGTTCTTGAGAAAAAATGGTTTTTCCCTATCCTTGGTGTCGGTGGACCTGTTTTAGAAACAATAACATTGATTGGTGTAGATGGTTATGTAAATCACCCTCGGTCGGCGTGATCCTGTGCCTGGAAATCGCGTCGACCAAGGGTGAAATTTTTTCTCAAAACAGCTCCCTAAAAATTCAAAAAATGGCTAAAAAAGAAATGAATAGCATGAAAGTGGAGCTCAGGGATTCAGTTGTTACCTGGAACTGACGGCTCGTCGATTAACGTCCTGGATCTCCCGCAATCCACTTCACAAAAACTCAGGAAAAAGTGGGTAAAAAGTCCTCACTGCAAAGGTAAAATGGTAAATGGTAAAAAGATATTGACTTTTCCCCCTTTTATTCATTTTTTCATGAAAATATCAGGTTTTGTAAATATTTTTGACCTATTTTTCCTCAAGGACTTGATAATACATTGTGCCTTTCTTGTGCAACAATAGGTGATGGATGTTCGATGATGATGATGAGTCAAATTTCATCTCTTTTCTCGACCCGTTAAACTCATATGAAAATATTGCCGAGTATTTTTTCCCTTTTTGACTTGTTAAAGAGAATACAAATATGGGGTCCACTTTCAGCTCTTTTCCGACCCTTTAAAAATGAAAAGATGGCCAAACCCTTGTCATTTTGAACTCGTTAATGGATGCGAAACATCATGTGCCCAGTCTAAGTTTACCCCTTTTTTGGGCTAGGAGGCAGTATTTATGAAAAAGGTACTCCTTGACTGAAATGGTCAAGCAGTTCTTTCAAGTATTTTTTCTCCCTTTTCAGGCTCAAGAGACACAAATGTATGAAAAGGGACCATGTGGAGTTTTCTTTTATGTGTCTTTTTCAAACTCTCTAAAAATAAAAAAGATACCAAGTTACACCTTTGTCAAACTCATTAAACTATTAAATGACATCGGATTCGTCACCATGACGAACACGAGCTTCTCCTTCCTAGGGCTCGTTAAACTTACTAGGTCAGATTCATTCGAAGGATGATCTTACAATGCAAGCTTGCAATTAAAAAATAATTGGGGTACTCACCAGAAATGGTGGGGGAAAATTTGGAAATCCATCAATCGTGTCGGCAGCTCATTCTTGAACATGACACTATTTGCTTCATGTTGGGTTGGGACATCCTCCTTTATATCGTTGACCTTCCTAGGTTTGGGCCGTTTATTTTGCTTTCCATCTAATCTCTACTATGTCATAATGACCTTCGATCCTATGGATTCAAAAGTTGCCAAACTTCTAGATGTGTTGCCGATATGTTCAATAATTTTCCTTCTGCAATTACACTTACCTCTGATTATTTGTATCATCTAAAATCATTTTGCATCCTCTCATATCGTATTGATGATGTGGGATTCATTATGGCCTCCTTCGACATGATCACTTTTCGGTGACTTCAACTCATTATCCGGGAAGTTGACCAAGAGAATCCCTTCCAATCCCTTAGAGCTTGCATGCCTTAATGGAAAGTTCTTCGCACTCAATGACAAGATTCACATCATTGGCTTTTGATCGAGTGATTTCACAGGTGTTCGACTTCAGTTCCTATATTCACATTCTGTGAATTATGTTGAAAGAACCTTGAGGACCATTGTCATTATTGGTGGTTTCTCTTGCACTTGTTAACAATTTACATCATTGAATGGTAATCAAGCGACTTTATAGCAAGTTCGACGTCAACACATCTATTCACATGCTAGGATTTGTACTTTGATCGGGTCGTGTTGGAGCGCAAGACCCTAGACTCAGATCACAAAAGTCTAGGTTGTGAAGTGGTGTGATATGGTTATGATGATATGCATGTCTCTTTCAGATGGTTAGCTGCAACCAAACCATAAGTTATCGTATGTGATCCTTCTCATTAATGAATGGCTTCAAGCATACCTTTGTTTTGTTATGATTTCCTTTGACAAATGGCTGCGCCCACACTTGGACCCATTTACATGATCATTCTTTGGATGGTTGCATCCATATCGTGATTCATGTATCATTTGACAGAGATATCAGTTTATGTATATGTATCTGTACTTGCTTGCAGGTTTTCCGATGGCAGACCGGTTCCTCATACTGACTTATAAATCATTTCTTCCCTCACTCCAGTTTGGCCTTCATGCTTTAGGGGGCATCTGTTACACAAAATTTTGTCATTTTCCCCATACTCCTTGTTCCTTGATCCTGGAGGACCTCTATAGTGAACCTCATATGCTTTGCGTTCATGGAGAGACTCCCATTATGTCCCTCTTCATGAGCAGATCCTTTCCCTTTTGCACCATTTCCCCTTAAACTTCTATTTTTCCTAGTTTACAAGGTCGGGGCTAAAGACCTTTGTCTCCCCCACACTGATGTGCAGAGATTAGCACTATTTCCCATGCTGACTTGTGAAACTGAGTTGTGTTCCAGTAGCGTCGATTCTATTATGGAAAGCTTTTTAAAGTAGAGCAGAAGCTTCCAGCTCTAGAAGCTCCGTAACGGAAGTTTGGTAAATGGTTTGGCTGGATGGGGTTAAGGATGATAGTTTGGGATATTTTCTATAATGATGGAACTACCTCAAGAGATAAGTCCTTCTGCCATGAGAAGAGGATCCATCTCCCATCCATATTTCCTATATAAACCTCCCTTCTTCCCAAGCACAAGCTAGTTAGAGTTTTGGTTGAGTGTGAGTATACTATTTTGATTAGACAAGCAAGCTATTACTAGTTATAGCCATCTAATTGTGTGAGGGAGAATTCTGTTTGGTTTGGAGTGAAGCCTAAAGGGAAGATCCTTAAAACTATTGTTGTTTGAAGCCATCATGAAATGCTAGCAGAAGTGTGTGGGAACCTACTCTTCTTAGAGGAAGACTGTGACATCAAGATGAATGGTTGTAATCTCTCTTTGATATTAATATATGAAACTATCGATTGATTTCCTACATGTTTTGTAATATTACATTTTCATGTCTTAATTTTTCTTGACTCATTAAGTAGGTTTAATTGCGATTTGTCTATTATTATGTTTGTGTGCCATTGTTGTTTACTTGTTTCAGGAAATTGAAGAAGGAAGCGAGAGATTGCTGAAGCGAGAAACCGAGGACATCATCAAGTAGGATAAGTGACCAAGAGGTAGGCCCTTTTGGTTGATTCTAACCTAAGGAAATCTTCTCTAGAATGTAACTATTGTGGCTAGACCCATTATTGGTCTAGAGGAATTCGTTAGTGTCCGCACTTATAATTTTACTTGACCACAATAGGGAGTGTCAGTGAATTCCAATTGTGCTCGGGAAGGAGTGACAAAGTTATATGCTAGGTAGTTGTTGGGCATGGGATCCAAAGCAACAAGTTTTGGGGCTTAAAGCCCAAGTTTTGGTCAAAGATGGTGTAGAACTCCACGAAGTATGGTCGCGGAGTGCAAAGAGTAGGATGAGTAATAGGGTTGTCCACCCTAAAAGATTGTAATTTAATGTAAAGTTGTGTCAGCCTACCCATGGTCCACAGACCATGGGATTGTATAAATAAAGCGAGGCTCTAAATTGTAAAGTTAGCTAAGCTTAGTAGATGATAGATGGAATAACGAAGGCAAGATTAGAGCCTAGAGTGAAATATGAAGTGTACTCGGTCATAGTAGTAGGAAGAGGCTCTGCAGCTGAGTCCGCAGGCCCCTATAGCTGAGTACGCAGGGCGGAGTCAGGTTTGTACTTGGAATTGAAAGTTAATAACGAGAAGTTTATTCTGTGCATCTGTTCTTGAATCCTCATTTTGATGTTATACATTACTGTTACTCTATTTATTTACTACACGCACTTGATGAATACTCGTTGAATGCTTATATATGAATTTGATCTAAGTAATCAGCTAACAGAGACTAATTAAGGAAGACATGGGTAAATAACATGGGTCATGCTGTGGGTAGAACTGTACAAAGATAGTATCACAGGGCACGGGGTACCCGTAAGTATGCGTAGCATAGTAAGTGCGAAGGTTGTACCGCGTATCAATCACCTCATATAAGACATCCACAGGGTGCAGAATCTTGGTTTTGGCACCCTCCCATACTACTTCGGGTGAGACCTCAGCCTGCACTCCACAGACTGTTGTCGAAAGGGCTAGTAGTACTGGGATTTTCTTGGCTAAATCACTTCCGAACCTAGGTCAAGCCCCACTAAGCCAACAAATGGTTCTGTTGCTAGGTCCGAGATCTGCATAAGGGATGTTTGATATCATGCCACTGGAACCAAACAAAGAAGGAAATTAAAGAGTGGTTGGACAAAAAGATTCACGAGTTCGTGACACAAGAAAATAGAACTCCGCAAGTATCTGAGGAAAAGTGGTTGGACCACTACTTGTATACGGAAATTCAAGAGATTTTCTTTACATCCTTTCCATCAGAGCTGTATGAGTGGATTGCGAAGTTAGTAGACAACCACGGAAGGTGTAGGCTTGACAAACCAATAGTGTGGAATCTAGAACTAGTGCACAGACGGGAAGCCTTAGAATATAAGATAGCGTGAGCTGTGGACCATTAGCTCAACCGAATAATAAGAGGATTTATCATTGAGTTCGTGATGGACACAACTATTAGTTACAGAGAGGCAGAGTGACATTTTCTCAAGGGACTGCGAGGTAAGTATATTAAATCTTTGAATACTATTAAGATCTTGTTATGTGAAAAGTGGGTTATGTGAATAGATTAATATTTGGCACTACGCGGAGTGGAAAAAGCTACAGAAGCGGAAGTAACGAAAAATTAGAAAACAATCCCTTAATTTCACCCTCGCGGGAGAGCAAGCACGAGCTTGTGAAGGTTTCTTCGAGAAGCGCGGTCAATTTGATAAGGCAACGGATTCTGCGGCTACCACCTCCACTCACACCACCACCCACGTCACCGCCTTCACCTCCATCTCCACCCACTCCACCTCCACCACCTCCATGGTTCAGTATGACGAGTGTGATCAAACTACTAGTATTCAGAGGAGTAGGAATGAGGATTTGGACCAATTCTAGTTCGTGGTAAAAGAAGTATGGGAAACACAAGGTGTCACAGACGACAACATTAAGAAGGATACATTGGTGAGTGCACTGCAGGATCACACATTAACGTGGTACATCAAGAACTCTAAAGAACACCCCAATGCAGGGATATAAGAGATCTAGAATGCATTGAATAGAGAATTTAGTAGGTCAAAATTAGAGACATGGTCAATCATCAGGTTTAAAGTGATCGTGATACTTCTAGGTGAGACCCCCTGGGATCTGGACCAAAGGCTGAAGAGTATGATCCACGAGGCCAATATGATGCTAATGGATACACAACATCACACATGTTTTGTAGCGTCTTTTACACAAAAATATCGTCACCTTGATTATTTGCAGTCGGTATGGGTCTATCACCACCTATACCAGCTTCCTAAGCAAGTCTCAAACCTCAGCTCTTCAAAACAAGCTTTAGAAATGAGAGAAAGACATAAACAAAGCAATGTAACTCTGGTTCCGCACTTTATCTCACTTTTTCCTACGGGACCGCACCTTTTGTTCAAGATGTCTGTGTACTTATACACTCTGTATGTAAAGGGGAGGGTGCGTGCCCCTGTGAAAGTCAAAAGGCGCAATTTTTATCTTAAAAAACTCATCTTGGGTTAATTCTAGAGTTTTCTAGAAGCATTTGTTACGTGGATTGTTCGCTCCAAGTGGTTCATGCATCCCATAATAGGAGGAACTAATCCCTTGTTGAGAGGAGCTATCCCTTTGAAGGTAGACTCTATCCCTTTGAAGGAGGAACTGGTAACTGATCTCCATTGCCCTATAAATTGAGGCATTGGGTCAGTGGCCAGGGAGGTTAGAAGCTGAACTTTTGAGGGTAAATGCTAGTGAAATCAAGACTTCCTATTTGAGCTTAAGAGGAGAGATCACATACCTTTTTGGCTTCATTAGGGAGTGAGTGAAGCTTGTCAAAGTAGAGGAGACTTCTTGTTGGACCCTGGAGGAGCTTGTACAGCGTCAAGGCAAAGGTTGTAAGGTTCTTCTCCTTTTGAATTAATACAATCAAGCTCATTTTTCTCAACAAGTATCTCATGTTATTTGTTTCATGGACTCTTTGACTTTCATGTTAAATATGTTTTTATAATATTGGATATTCAGGTGCTATTTAATTGT
>APFE031091050.1:0-11191 GCA_000404065.3 Pinus taeda | reverse complement strand
TTGTTTGTCTAATATATGGAATGGTTGATTATCTAGGGTTTCTAATTTGCTAGTTATTGTTGAAAATCATTGTATTGAATCTAGATGATAGCATTGTATGCATTACTCACTCATAGAATGTGAATGGAAATCCCATTGGTGAATCTTTAAACTAGCTCTCCCAATTGACTTTGCTCCCTCACAAAAGTGATAGCTAGGGTTTTGAAACCTAGGGTTTTATTATTCCCTTACTCCTTGCCAAAATTTAGCATATTTTACACTCCCATAGACTCCATCATCCCAAGGGCTAGACCCTAGCCTTGGTAACTTTGTTGATCACCTACAAAACTTCACTTAAATCACATTATGTCTCTCTAAATCTGATTTTTGACCCCTTGAGGATAAGTCGCTAGCTAGGGCTAGGGCGTGGAATTTTACTAGTGTTGAAGACTTTGACTTGTGGAAGGATTCAACATTGGAAGGAGTGTTGGTTGCATCAAAATTAGCCCCTTGTAGTAGCTAATCTATCCATTTCAAAGCTAAATCCTTTATGTCGTAGGTAGATCTTGCTCTAGAAAAACCCTAGTTTGCCCTTCTCGTTCCTTAATTTGAAGGTATTGATTGTTTGGAAGCTTTTTCTTGGCCTTGTGACTCTAGGTTGATCCTTTTGGCTTGCTATTTCTCAAGCTCTATATCATTTGTACCTTGAATAGGCCTCATTAGAGGAAGCGAATTGCCCCATCATGCTTGATGAGCCTTGTTCTTAGGAAGAGTTGTCCTCTGCAAACCTATCTTGTCACCTTATCCCTTGGATTTAACATCTCTCATGGATGACCTAATAAGGGGAAGCCTCCCTAGTGGTAAAAGTACATAAACGAGCATGAGGTAGTAGCTATGGTGACAGTGGGCCACACCTCATTGTTGTCCTTTGGTCTAGTTTTTGCCTTGTGAGCCCCCCTCACAAGGCCTGCTAGATTTTGAGGCAATGCCTTTGGTGTCGTTGCCCGAGAGTATATTAGTCAACCTCTTGGTGGGTTTAAACTCTAAAGATTAAACTTCACCTTTCTTTGAAGAGAAAAATTCATAATGAAAATCTGGATTCTCTTCTAGTGACCCCAACAGAACTTGACCATGGAACTTGGAAGTAGCTACTTAAACCCCCTTAACTTATCATCGAAGAAATGGTGAGTCTCCCGGCATTCCTTTTATGGATAGGGTAAGCTGTGTCCACTATCCCCTTGAGGTGGCATTGAAGGTGAATATTTGAGGGCATTTAATTCCCCTCAAATGACGTTTGATAACTTTTCGAGAATTGACCAATCCTTTTGCCTCCATGATCATCATTCCCTACAACTTTGCAATTGGATATGTCCTTTGGCAATATACCATCACTTTTGTTCTTATTAGGGTTTGTAAACTTGTGTTTCTTATCCTTATTACAAGTGTTTTTTATGCCTGCCTTTTGACTTTTATAATTTATCTTTTTTATTTAGCATTACAATGTATTTTGAGAATTATCTGAAGGATTAAAATGCATTGCTGTTGAAGAGCACGTCAAATTAAGTTTTGAGAAGTGCATCCCTATCTAACACTGATATATTATAGAACAAACTGTTCAAAGATCATTAAAGTATAAACTAGTTTGCACTTTTCTTTTCTAACTTCAGTGATTTGTCGAAACATGATTTTGATCTCTATTTTCTTGAACATTTTGATGCTTTAAAGCTTATTCGTGTTATTTGTTCAGACATATCTTTGACTGCTTGACTGTTTGACTGTTGTGTATGTCTTATTTTAAACTTTCCTTAAAAGCTTATTCTGTGGAATTCTGAAAGTTTAGGAAACACTCCTGATGTCTGTGAATCATGATTTAGTCAAGACTCAAAACCATTTATTTATAGACCAAATTGCTGTTGTGTTATTATTTTCTTCTGTTTGGCAATTTATAGAAGATTCTCTAGAGTATTCTGGAATCTGAACATGATTTTGATGTATTGGGGTTTTTCCAGACAGGTCTAACCTGTAGAAAATCTTCTGGTAAATACAAACCTTGTATTCATTTGGGTTGTTTTGAACTAGAATCTTTTGTATGACCAACATGCTAGAAAATTCACTGGCATGAAATATTCACACTTTCTTTAACCATTTCTCCAACTATTTGCTATTTAAATTTTCATTTTCTTTTAAATAAAAAATGAAAGTTTCTTTATTTGCGCATGCAGTGGAAGTGTCCTATGTGCAAGGAGAATTATTCAATGGACAGCATCATTAATTTTGTAAGTAATTTGTTGCAATCTTTTGATGGGAACAGGATGATAAAGGGAACATCAAATTTATGCTAATTCCTAACATGTCAAAACTTTATGATTATCTAATATGGCAGATGAAAAAATACTCTAAGGACGTAACTGAAGTTGAGGTGAAACCAGATGCTTCTTGGTATCCAAAGGTTGAAGGTTATGCCAGTCTCCGTGAGCATTGGCATCAGCCAGATAGATCAATGATTATTTCAATTGGAAAAATTACACATCAACAGGGAAACTTGAACCAAGTTAAATGTCAGAGTATTGCCTTTAAAAATTGGAATAAAGAAGAATTGAGATGGTATCCAAAGCTCGAAGGTTATGCCAGGCTCCATGAGCATTGGCATCGACCAGATAGATCAATCATTATTTCAATTGGAAAAATTACACATCAACAGGGAAACTTGAACCAGGTTAAATGTGAGGGTATATTTGAAAGTCAGTTGCCTTTAAAAATTGGAATAAAGAGGAATTGAGATAGTTATTTGGGATTAGGTGGTGCTATCTTATCATCTACTGCAAATACTATGCCATGGATGGAAGAAGGGGAATATAAAAATCGTGCGAGCCATCAGCTACAGTGCGACTGATACAAATGGAGATGATGAAGATCCAAGTATTAATCAAGAAGGAAGTGAGGACCTTGTCAGGGAATATAAAAACTGTGCCAGCCATCAACTACAGTGCAAATGATACAAATGGAGATGATGAAGATCCAAGTATCAATCATGAAGAAAGTGGAAGTGAGAACCTCGACTTTTCAACAAATAATGATGCCAGGTTTTGACTCTTCATTCTTGGGATGTAATCAGACTTTACAGAGAATTTCCAAGCATGTTTGTTCTGAACTCCAAAAGGACTCTGAACTAATAGTTCTAAGTGATTCAGAGGAAGAGAATGCAAATGATGTAAACATTGGTTAATCTATTGTTTCAGTTTTTGCTATTTCGGATACTTTGTGTCAAGGTGTAGAGTACCATTGAATTCCTATGAAGGTTTGCAGGAGGAATCACAGTTTGATTGCATTGGTATTACCTAAACCTTCATTCATCCGCACTTATTGGATCCTTTTCTGAAGTGATTCTGCTCCAGCATAGCATCAACGCTCCACTTGGTTATATTGGTGCTAATGGTGGTGAGTTCAATTTGTCAAATTGGTACCCGTGCCCTCAGAATGTAGCATTTCATTTCTTTGGTACAAATCCAGATGTTTCAGGTACCTCAGTGTGCATATGTGGCACTTCTGACTCTTGTCAATATGTATGGTTTATTGGCTTCACAGCTGTAGGAGAACACAAGGGTGGGACCAACAATCCCTGACAACAGCCGTTCGTTAGATTCTTCCCTGTGTTCCTTAAGTACAGAATGGAATGGTGATTTGAAAGATGGCCCTATACACTTCTTCCATGTTCAAGCACAGCCTGCACAAGCATATGTTCAAACTGATTATGGAGACCTGTAATCACATGTGATGATGTAAATACTAATTGGATTTCACTCAGTTTATGTAGCAGTAACAACTTGGGTAAGCCAGGTTTTAAGGAACCTGCTGCAGGAACACAGTGTAGACAATATCGTCTGCACCTGGGGAGATGGACTCCACTCATTAGCTATAGGTATACAAGGTCAAGACATTGTATCTTCTATTCCTGAGTCGATCAAAGTAGACTGGAAAACTGCTTCCTGATTAACAGTGTGCAGCATCTATACCATCGAATGTTAGTGATAATAGAACTGATTAACCAAGGTTCTGATAACCCATTACGTCACCAATTTGTCAGATCAATTCGGCCTCGATTTTAAGTTTCTGTGGATTCAGATTCTAATTAGGTTGCAGCATTCAGCATCAACTCTGTCGCTGGTCTTGCATGCCCATCGAGGATTATGAGACCAGGATTTTATTTTATGATTTACGTAGAAAAATCACCCTTTCCTATGGTGTTTGTGTGCAAGGGATAACCCAGTTTTAATGCAGTAGCAGGTGCTTAAGAACTTTTGTAGTAATGGATGTAAGCCTAATGATGCCTAATGTATGACAGACTTGATGCTGCAATGATGATGTTTTTTCTTGGTGAGTTTTGGCAAAGATGATGTTTAGATGTCTCTACGAGCATTGTGGAGAGGCATCAGAAAATTCCTATTGTGCTTTGCTTAACTTCATAATGGAAGCATATTTTTATCATGACAAATAATTTCCCTACGCACTGGACTTTGAACACAAAACCAACTCTCAACAAATATGAAGGGCCTTAATTGTGTTTTGTTTTCTTATTATTCTCGCATGATGGATAAATTTGGAAAAGCTTATTGCCTCCGGAGGAGATGTTATCCTGTAAGGTACTTTAAACAAATTTACAAATTTAAATATATATATAGAACATTTAATAAACTTGTCAACACCTCATTCCAGCTATAAAACTTGTCGACACCGCATTCATTTTTTTCAAAAACATTAGATTTGATTTTATCTATAATATAAAAAATCATATAAGGTCATTTGCCAAAACCTGAAATCACAATCAAATGTTGCATGAAATTGGAATAGTTACAAAACTAAAATATTGCCTACAAACATTAAGTAAATTGACATCATGGTTAAATGTGTTTGTGTGAGATAAGTTTTATCAAAGTGAAAAGTAATTAGTAATATATATGTATATATAAATTAATCAAATTAATATGATAGTTAAAAATATTTTTATGTGAATTAAATTTTCTTAAAGTAAAATCAATTAGTATTTCTGAAATATAAATCATGTTATTTGATATGATAGTTAAAATGCTCTCGTGTGAGGTAAAATAAAATGTATCCAAGTAAAAATTAATTGGTATCTCATATATATGAATTATGAAAATTATAAATGTTTTTGTCTAAGTTAAAAGCAAATGTTTAATGATAATAATATTTTAAAAGGAAAACAATGCTTCAATAAATTGTGTAAATAAATGTTATTGTTAAAATGTATTTGTGTGAGATTTTTTCTATCAAAGTAAGAAATAATGAATATTTAAGAGATATAAAAGATTAAGATCATTGTTATAAATACGAGTGTATAATATGGGTGCATAATTTAATTAAACTCAAATTATTCAAATTTGTAAACTATAATCCATTATAAGAAAAGAGGAAAATTAATGAAGAATAATTTAAATGTAAAACAAACTTACGTTATTTTAGATAATTGAAACCAACCTAGATCCATCTTAAACATGGATTTATAAGTGTTGAGAGGATCAAATCTCTCCCGGTGAAAACCTCTTTTTGAGTGCAAATTTGGAGTGCAAAACTTTAGGAAATGTCTTCTCTCGAGGTGGAAACCTCTTTTTGAGTGCAAATCTCTGGAGTGCAAAACTTGAGGAAATGTTCGCACCTCGAGAGATTTCATCTCTCTTGGCACTTGATAGAGTTAGATTTAAAATGGATCTAGGTTGGTAAATAATCAAAACCAATTACAATATCAAACAAATCTAGTGTAACCAATTCCAATATCAAACAAATCTAGTGTAATACTCTAGCTTGAAGGGGCCCTATAGGAAATGGGTCTTACAACCAAGTTATATAGAGCACTTATTTCATCAACAAGCTCAATATGTCAATACACACAACATCCAGATGTATCATAATTATTCTTGAGGTTGATATTAGTTATACCATCAGGGAATCCACCCATTGAAAGCCTTGAAATAGACCAAAGAAGCAGAACTAGTTGAGGATTGGTGAGAAGAAAAACAACATCCCAACTATAAGCTCAATAACATAAATTGTGTTAAGCCAAATAAATCATTCAATGAAGATGCTTTTTGGGACAAAATTGTGCACAAAATTCCTTTGCACTTAGTCAATTTGAAGAAAATTGGGTTGTTTGATGATGTTGTAAAGTGGCTGGCACATTCCAAATGTTTATAGGTTAATACCAGTACATAGTTTGTCTATGTATCAATAATTTGTCCAAAGTGTACGTTCCTTTCAACTCATATATAAATCAAATTTCCATAAAATAGTATAATCACAGAATCTAAAATTTTCCATGGATTATTCCTCTAGAAACAAAGGCAACACTAGGAATACAAATGGTCCTCTTAGTTAGCGAAGCCAATATATATGTAATTGGAAGGTGTGATTTTATTTCATTCTTCAAATACTGGTTTCTTTTTATTTCTTTCTCCATATATTGTTTGTCTTGGCAGAGGTCTTAAAATGTGTTATACGTAAGTTTGTTGTTGCAAAACCTAAGTCTTCTTCTCCTCCTACACCATGATAAATGTGCAATAGTTGCCCTCGTAAAGACAAACACAACCCAGATAGAAGTTTAGCGATCTACATGGATTTAACATCTGGTTAATATAACAACCTCATCCCACGTTTACCCAAGTAACCACCCAACCGGGGTAAATATGCGATGAGAGGCCACTATGATGGGATTCAACCTCCTATGTCACTTTAAGGAAGTGGAATCGATGGAAACATGCCACATACACCTTCCACATCAACAAAAAAACTCCCACGAGCCATCCCAACCACTCAGGTAATCTGCCCTTGAGACCAACTGAAGTTTTTGTGCATCAAACTTCTAGACGCTCCCTTGATATGGACAAAGGTGCATCTGGGAGGCTCCAGAAGCTCCCACAACAAGGGCAAGGGAGCTTCCAGGGACTTTTTTCTCCAGTGCTGTGCTTGCGACTCTAAGATTTGTGCCACTTTTCAGGGCCAGAGCTTAGGTCATTGTCCAAAACTCAATGTCACCTTTATAAATGAAATTTCACAGCAGAACAAAGATACATATGCAAAAACATCAACAAGGACTAGACTGGACTCTTACTAGCCATGACATGCATTTCATCAAACATATCACAAATATGAAATCTACAGGTCTTAACAACAGAGTTGAGCATAGGGGTATCATACTTATATGAGATTTGCTATGAGGCATTGTTTCCTTATCACATTAACCGCATTATCATCTATTAGGACATAGATACATTATTCATTCATTTAAAAGTAAAAACATGATGAGAGCCATATATAGCCATTGTCATAATTCATATTCATAACCAGTATAATAACAACAGAAATACCAAGGAAACAACAACCATATAATCCACATATAAACCATTATAATACTCATGAATTAACACGAAGAAATAACCTATTATTAATGATGCAAAGGCTAACCAGGTTTGGTACTTCCACAGACCACTTGACCGTAGATATGGTTGAGCCAAATCTCTCTTTAGCCAGTCACCTTCGTGCCATATTCCAAGCATGAATGTGGGATCTCATGGAACAATCCATCGAAACCAAACTAGGGCTTCCAGAGGCCAAACCACCTCAACCCATCAAACAATGATTCCACTTCATGGTCGGACATCACAAACCATCACCAAATTGGTCTCTACCCAAGCCTTCTAGGGCTCCAGAGTGTTTGTTCCAACTAAGGCTTCCAGGACCAATAACTAAACCCATAGCTGATGTCGGGCATCCAAACCGTTTGTCCAACCAGAGCTTCCAGGACTTGTAACTCAACCCACCAAGGGCTTCCAGAGCATTTTTCCAACCAAGGCTTCTAGGACTAGTAACTCTACCCAATATGTTACAAGGCTTCCAGAGCGTTTGTCCAACCAAGGCTTCTAGGAACTAGTAACTCAACCCAAGCTCAATGAAACATGAGAACCAACCAGAAAAACAAAGAAATGAACCCACAACACCTTGGTTATCTAGGAAATGGCAAGGTTAGAAAAATCCACTGTCAATCCAGGCAATCCTCCATGCCAATGACAGATCATGACCAATAAACCACATGCATGTGCCATGCATGTCAAACTAGTGAGGAACTCATACATGCAACTCAGTGTCTACAAGAAAACCCCGTTGTAGCTGCTAATTTCGATGTCCTCTTGCACTTTTCTCCTCTTCCTTTGCCTTCTTGCTCCAAGAATATAAGTATGGCACACTCTCCAAGAGTGCTCCAAGGACACTCTAAGTGTCCAAGAGTATGAGAGAGAATAGAATGAGAGGTCAAAAACTGAACTCACAAAAGGCTCACACTGGCCAAGCTTGAGTAAAAGCTTACCAACTGATCCTTTGAAGCATTTTTATCAATGAGGCCTCTATTTTCTTCATTTTCCATTATTTTCCTCCGATTTCCTCATCACATGCAATCTTTGACCTTTCACCTTCCTTTACTCGTAATTTCCTTTATTTTCATAAATAAAATGTCAATAAATGCCTCATGTCTTTCCAAAGCCTTTGCCATAATAAACCGAAGCGACACCCCACTAGTATTTTTGCCCAATATTCATCTTGGAATACATGTCCCATGATGTTGGTCTTATATTTTTATATTTACATGGATTTTTTTAACCAGTGTTGTTACATAATCCTCCCCTGTGGGGGAACACCATCCTTGGTGTTCAATGACACCTATAACCAGAGAGACCGCTGAAAACAAAACATACTACCCATGGAGCTTTATAACATAGCTTGTTGTGGTATTCACAATGACCATCTGCTAAAACATGACAAACATACTGTTCATTAGAGCTTTATAACACAAATCATTACAATATTTACAATAATAACCACATATACACACATACACATTTGCTTCACCCAAAAAATGCTCATAATGTCTATTGAGCAGCTTCATAAGTCCAGCTCGATACAATATTTGCAATAATACACACATATACACATATGCACATTTTCTCAACCAACAAAGAAAAGGATACGATGCCTGCATCTGCAAAAAGGGAATCCAGAGGCTCACACTTCCACCATCAAAGTAATTCCAGGATTCACCTCCTTCCCAGGAAGTACATAATCCACTGCAAGGTCGAATCTGCATCCAATGTCCAACACTATAATCCAACGCCACTTATCCTCTCAATGGACATTTACCAACTCATTGTTCCAGGGTACACTCACAATGTGCATTTGATTCCATCTGGAAATGTGTTGACGTTTCTAGACCCACCAACATGTCAGGGGATCTCCCCGGTAAGAAGTCCCAATTAGACCTCAGATTGTTTGGAGGAGGAGTCCAAGTAGTGGGTAGTAAAGCTGTGCCTTGACTGCGTTAGCACATAGAGATAAGCAAGATATCCTTGTTGGAAGCAAGTGTGTGACCTTGTAGCAAGTCATGAGAGATGCATGGGGAGGTTCTAACATACGGAAGAGGAAAATAAGTGTATCCATTAGAAGCCTGTAATAGTACGCAACCTGAAAGGAACACACGAGATGAATGACATCACAAAGTGGAAAGAAAAATAGTTGACAATCCAAAGAGATGAGTTAAGCCAACAACACACTTCAATAAGATTCATACAATTGGTGAGCCTCATCATTGGGTTATTATATGGGTCTTAATTGGCCTTAATTCACCTTCTAGCTTAGTCAAACCAACTATTCTCACAACTTATTGCATAATTTTGATTATATTTTGCTTATGAGATGAGTTAGAGTTGGATATTTTTCTTTGTGGTCTAATGTGCATGTAATGTAGGAATAAGGGATAAAAGCAAGGAAAAATGCAGGAATAGAGGATAAAAGCAAGGAATTGAGGCAAAGACCTTGGTAAAGACTCGAATGGGACAAGGGAGAGTAAATTATAGGAGGTAAATCCTCCTTATTTACTACCCCTCCATTTGAATATTGCTCCATCAGCTCGGATTGCAAACAACCAAATCATGGGATTATAAAACAACCGAGTTGTAGGAATTTACAGGGTAAGTTCCTCAGACAGAACACCAAAGGACACCACTCACAAACAGATCACAGAACAAAACACGAGTATTCTTGACGTGGTTAAAACCCTCAAAGAGGGAAACAATCCACGACCTAAGCCAACGTGGCCACTTCAGACAATTTATTAATAAAAGAATGAAAATTTACATAAGCTTCTCTCATGAATGGTTAACCTACAAATGACCCTCCATGTTCTTTAAATAGAGATCATGGACCAATTGGGTGTTAAGCCATGGATCAAGCGTTGGTAATACCGAGGAGACAATGAACCATTGAATAAATTCTTGTCTAGAAGATATTATGACCGTCAGATTGTAAGTTACAACATTACATAATAAAGAAACACACTTTACCTAACTCTACTCTAGACCAAGTTACACTTAACTATTTCCTATGTGTCGGAATATCCTAACACGAGCAAGTGAAAAGAACAGAAAACAATTTTTTTTGAGTTGGGAGCCAAGCCTCCCTAATTGGAAGGAAGTCGTTAAGGACTTCAGATGCATAAGTAGAGAGGCTTAGGACCTTAGTAGGATTTAGACTTCTATTGTAAAAACTCTACTTTATTTATGAGTTGCAAGGATTGTGGCAATTTGTTCTGTAATCCATGGTTTTCATAATGAGAATGAGTTCTATTTTAAGCCAGTTGTGAGTTAACTCAGAGGGTTGAAACTCTTGGGTTAGGGCCCACCCTGAGCAACCAAAGCTCCTCTTTATTGTACTGTTTTGCTAGCATAGACTCATGTTTTCTATTCATTTGCTTAAGCAGCATAGATTCATGGTTTTCTGTTTTATTTGCTTAGGTAGCTTCATTTTCATTACAACAGTATAGCGTAGATTATTCATGTTTTTTCTGTTCATTTGCTTCAGTAGCTGTATTTACTGTAGTTTACTTCCATTTGTGCCTTCTTTCAGTTTACAGGTTAGATAGGAGAAAACATCACCATAAGGTTGTGCACAGGTGTCTCGCCCTCATCTCTTCCCTTTGGGACCATGACTTGAGGAACAAACCCTTCAACAACCCCAAAAACACAGGTTTCTGGTGCTCGCATGAGCTATGGAGTTTGTTGTTTGATGCAGTTATTTGTTCACCCTCACTGGTTTTTCTGTCATTTCCTTTGAAACCTCCTTCAACACGTTCTTCATGCATCACTTCCTCGCCATC
>APFE031091044.1:0-62342 GCA_000404065.3 Pinus taeda | reverse complement strand
GGTGACTCAATAAATTGTTAACTCAATGCATAGCCACGACTTCTAAGGGTTGTGACTTTTGGTGATTGGAATGGTATATGAATCGAGTTACAGAACAAATGTATAACTTTTTGAAACTGATTTTTCTCTACACAGAAATCAGACTTTAGCGGTGATATGATAGTCTCTATTTTGTGATTAGATACTAATTCTTATTGCTCAGTTAAGGACTAATTCTCATCAACTCCGTTGTAAAATAAGGCGCTGGAAAAGACCAAAGGAACTGTGGGAGGAAAGAGTGTGCATTTTTTGTTCTTCCAGAAAAGTGGAAACAGAAAAACATTTCATTTCAAATGTGAGGCCTTCAAAGACAAAAGGGAAATTTATGCAGATATGCTAGCAGCTAGCTCTTGGGATAATCTATTTAGCGAAGGATTTGTCGAGAAGCTGGGAGCATTTATTTTGAAGCTTCACAGAAAAAAGGCCAAATACATCAAGCAGATGAAGAAACAATCTGTCCCATAGGCTATCTTTAGCCTCGTGGACATTAAAATACTTTCTTTCTTCTTTATTTATTTCGATAGAGTATGGTAGCGTACGGTTAACAGTGTGTGGCGGTAATCACATGACAATGTAGAGGGGTAGTGGTCGTAAGGTAGAGGTAAGCTCAAGGTTTTGTGGCGACTGTGGGCGAAAGGAGGTGACAATGACTACAGTGGTGGAGCACGGTCGGGAAGGTGGGATGTTGGTGGCGGTGACAGCTGCGAAGTGGAAGGTGTGGTTGTTTTGTTTATATATATATATATATAATTTTATTTTTTTAAATAAATTTTTTTTTTTTTTAGTATTATATTTTATAAATTAACTTTTATTTTGTTTTTTTTAAAATGTCTTCTTATTTTATTCTTTCTTTTAGTATTTGAATTTTTTGTTATATTATATATATATAATATATATATATTAATTAATATTATTATATAATAATAATATATTATATTAGTAATTATTTACTTTCAGATCTTTTTTTATGTATTTTTTCTCTTTTTTCTTTACTTATTGTTGGTGGTGTGTTGTGTGACCAAAAGGCCTGAGGTGAGATGGAAAACTCCAAATTGTAGCGGAAACCGCTTGAACGACAACGAATTTGACAAATTTCGATGGCCAAAGCTGGATCAGAGAACGAGCTTTGTGCAGCGGTGAAGCGGCCAAAGGATCGAACTGCTCTGATACCAAATGGAATGAACAAAGTTCGTTCTTTAAGTTAAATACTGTAGAAGACTTGGAATATGTAAATATCCCTTGAAATACAAGATTATATATTAAATATATGAATAATAATGATGATAATACAATTGAGAGTGAGGTTCCTGTATATATAGTCAAGTAAGTACCCTTTCACAAACGACCACGTATGTTGGGACATGCCTCTTCTCTACTAATTATTATTTATATTATTTTTACTATATATATATATATATAACAGTGAGGAGTCGCAAGTCTCATCTCCCCATAATCACAGTACAACAACCTACTCTATCATTGGGTAAGAGAGGTTTTCAACTTTGTACATCTATCTAGCAAGTGCATAGCTTTTGTGAATTCACTATGTGTTAATCCCCCATAATGAGTGTAAATTGATAATAATTTTGAAAGTGTACACTAAGAAAGTGGTTTGTAAAGTTATTAAATATTATTTATGACCTTTTATATTACTATTAAATGTTTCTGTTTTTGTTTGTTTGTTTGTTTTTCTCCATGTGTCAATTGGAATACTTGTTGAATTAGGTTCATGTTGGGTGGTTGGGAGGAATTACTATTTTTTTAAATAGAAATAGGTATTTAAATTTATATTAAAAAAGAATAGGAACCAGCCCAGAAACAATACAATTCTTCCAAAATGTGAGGATTACCAAAATTCCTTGAGAAACTAGGATTGAGCACGAAGGCTCAATCCAATTCCTCAAGTGAGAGTTCCACAAAATAAAATAAAAATAAAAAATGACTTACAAATCAGCTATAAATTATCCAGAAAACCCCTAAAATCCAAATACATTTAAATCCCATTCTTAACTATTTGTCAGCTTAAGTTTCGATTGACTTCTCTTTTTTCTTGGCGAAATATTTTTGGCCTTTTTCCCAACTTGGATCCATCCCGAGTTATCTGGTGTTTCTAGGGGTTTCTAGGGGGACACATGTCTGTGAATGGTCTCTACTTACCACTACATCTTTTTGCTTCCTTGATGAGACTTCTTCTTCATCATGATCTGCCCAAGAATGGACACACATATTTTGAGAAGAAGAAAGAGGAAATCCATTTATCTTAGTTTTTGTTGAGCATGATCCTCATATGAAATTGGTTATGGAGATTTTCCTTTGGATTCGTTAATTTTTTGTTTGTCCTTTGCTTCATGCTTTTCTTCTTTCTAAGTCTCTTTAAGTCCCTCATCCTTCTTTTGCTTATCGATTGCTATTTTCTTTTCCTCTTTCTTATCCTAAAGATTTTCTTCCTTTTAGAATGTGAATTGTTCTCATTGTGCACCTTTCAACCAAATGGACCTTCTGCTACCTTTCCAGATTGTCTTATTATGCAACTTGGCATTTCTCTTAGCTTTGCCCAGGTAGATTTTGATTGCGTACCCTTTTTCATAGCATGTGCGGAAACAAAAGGAGATGTTTTCATAGTTTAACTTTTGAACCCATAAATAATCAAAGCTATTCAAATTAAGTTTTGTTGGGGAACCCTTACTGCATTATATCTCAACACAAATACGTGCATAAGGCGGATTAAGATAATCTTTGGTTTTTGGAATTCAGCATTGGAAAACTCCAATTGTGTTCTTGGTGAAAATTCCAAAACCGGAATCATATTGCAGCAATTGGTATTATTTCTCCTAATCGTTAATTAATTTAACAATTTATCTGTTACAGCAAATATAGAAATAGATACACTTCAACCTTCACAAATAAAATACTGCAGAAAAATAATGCGTTGGAAACTGAGAAATGCTAGAACACACACATAAAATTAGCACAATTGTTTTTGGACAAAATTCCACGAAAAAACCCAACTTGGAAAAATCGGTGTAGCAGTTGAGGGTTTTATTATTATGCAGCAGTGAAAATATGAGTACAATGTGGATACCTGAAACTAGAAATCCACAGCAAGAAAATCTAGACAAAACACTAAAGGGAATTTCCCCTCTCCCACAGGCAATCTCTGGCGTGACTTGCCTTCAGAAAACGAGTCATCCAAACCCCAGCATGAGGCCTTCTGCACTGCCTTTATGTTGTCTCCAACATGTGTGGCTTGAAACTGCCTTTGATGAATTCGTTATGCCTCCATCTGCTGAGGAATCATCTCTTCGGCCTTCTAGAACCTTTTCCCAGCCTCTGAAACTGAGAACGACTTTTCTCACCAGCAAATTGATCTGCCTAACTAAAACTACTACGTAGAGCCTTTGCGCTGCCTCTCTGGGATAACTCGAGCCTCTTGTTATTTCCTCTCCAGATCTAGAAATATTTCCTCCGGACTCATTGTCCCTGCCCCTCTCACACTTCTTCGATCTCTCTCTTTCTCCAACAACTGAGTGTTGCTACTTTGGAAATCGATTTCCTCATAAATTGAATTGTTGAAGTATGTTATCCATCACCACATCGACCTCCTCTTATAATCCTCTTTTGGAGCACCAACGGCCAAGATTAAAACATAATCGATGGGTAGGATCATCTCTAGATCAATCTGTGTGTGTTTCTAGATGATTCTCACCTTAACTTAATTAATATTGATTAATTAACCATATTCCCTAAGTTTACACTTAGGAAATATTTAAAAATTGGTTAATAATCTAATTAAGTCATTTTTAGGCGGAATTTCCAAAAATGATTTCTAGGTTTTGGAGATCTCATGTATTCTATCCTCTCCACAAAATTTCAAGGATAGAACACATCTGATGCTACAAAAACTAACACTCCCTCTTAGCGAGGAATGTGTTTTGGTGTTGCACACCCTGCCACAACACCCTGCCTCTGCACCATCTCCTGTCACGATGTTGATGTCTGGCCATACCTCCCACCAACCATTGCACAACTCTGATATATGCTACATTTGTGATGACACTGCCATACTGCTTCCAACACTGCATTTGCATTGCAACGCCCTCTCATCTGTTGTTGCTACAACAACAACATCTGCAACTGAAAAACATCCAAAATATTGAATCAACTATGATCAGTATAATGCATTTGTCACTCGATTCTCTGACTACTACTAGTATCTACATTGTCACTGGAGAATTTGCGTTGCTACTAAATCTGCACTATGCCAACTGCACTGCTGCCAACTCTACATTGCGCTCCCCAACATCTGACTGCTACTAGTCTCTGTAACTATCACTTTGCATCTGACTACATCAACTATCACTGATCCATCTTGCTACTGAATATTGTGGGTTCTCGTAGCAAGGTATTGATCCATGATGTGGACTCCCTAAGGATCTTGCCCAACTGTAGCGCTCTAGGGCTACAACACCAAGTCGCCCCACCTCACTCCTGGAGTTAATGGCTGCCATCATCGCGAAGTCTTCTGTTATGAAACCACCTCAAGAAAAGATAGATCAAGGCCTTATAATTCAGCCTCTTCGAGGGGGAAACCTCCTTTACATTACATAAATGAACAATTCTTGGATGATACAAATGACAAAACCTCCTTTCTATATATAGGAGTCTAAGGAGTTCACAATATAACCCAACGCCCGCCCTAACAATAATAATATAAAGCCACAATAATAACAAATAGAGGGATTCTATGGGGCACAGTAATAACAATATGGGGGCAATATGGGCACAACAATATTAATAAGGGGTACAACTACCATAGTAATGGGGTAATCACTAGTATTATAGGGACCCAACATCTTCCTCCAGCATGGAGGAAAGCCTATCGATCTCTGTTGAAGCTTCCTGCTGGTCCTTCTTCTCGTCCTTGTCCTTCTTCCTGAGAGTACACTGGGTACTGTAGTGACCAAGCTCACCACATCTAAAGCACTTGACCTTCGATAGGTCTTTCTTCTTCTTCCTCTGCTCCCCCTATCCTTGACTGGGACCCTTTAATGCGAGGGCCACATTCTCCTCCTCCTTCACCTGCTTTTGTCGGCTATTGTTTCCACTGATGGAGTTCTTTAGAAGAGCTCACCTCAATTCCTCCTGTTGTAAGTCATCCCACATCCTTTCCTAGTCGGTAACTTGTCTCTATCCAATATGCTTTGGACAAAGACCTGTCAATCCTCGGAGACACTATTGAGTGCCAATCTCACTAGCTCTATGGGTTGAGGCATTGCCCCAACAACTAAAAATTGGTCTCGACCTCCTGAATCCTCGTGAGGAAGGGGTCTATGCCTTCCTGCTTTTGCATCTGGATGAGCCTCAGCTTCTCCTCGAGGTACATCTTCCACTGCTCGGAAGTACCCTGATACAACATGGCGAGAGCATCCCACATCTTCTTGGCAGTATCTTTGCTAGATATATGTGAAACAACATGATCCTTGACTCCATCTAGGATAAACCATTTCGCCTATGCCATCTCCTTCTTGTACTCTTTCAACTTATTTGCATCCATGGGAATTTCTACCACCACATCAATGTAGACTTTCAGGCCATATTCATCTAGAAGGAAGGACATCCTTGCCTTCTAGATGATGTAATTAGAGGCTCCATCCAACCTATCCTGATCTTGAAGCCCAATAGTGACCATCTCAATGAACTTTCAAAAGCTTCCTCTTTCTTTCTACTCAGCTATTGCTCTATTATTCACACTCCCTTCTGGAGTGAGAATATCTGCTCACAATGACTATTGATCTGCAAAGAAAAATCGAACTTCTTGAGACTAGAAGTTCCCTAAGGTAATTTTTCCCTCTGTGTGCGCTTTTCTCTCGTCCACCCGACATTGGCTCTGCTCTAGCGAACAGCTGCAAAAGCCACTGCGTCCAGCTGGAGATCTTCCCAACGAAAAATATGAGTTTCTCCCTCTACCTCTGGAATCACCTGATATGGAAGGATTGAATTTTTATGCCCCTTTCTCAGAAAAAATTGGTCTTCCTCAAGAAACTCGGTCTCTCTGGCAAACTATTGCGCTGTCATTGGAAATTTTGGCCTGCTACCCACACTGAGCAATGAAATTCCTTCTTTTCGCCTCCCATCTCTCCGGTTGATCAATTGCGCTCTGATACCATGTGAAAATTCCAAAACTGGAATCCCATTGCAGCCACTAGTATTATTCTCCTAATTGTTAAATAATTTAACAATTTATCTGCTACGACAAATATCAAAATAAACACACTGTAGCCTTCACAAATAAAATATTGCAGAAAAATAATGCGCTAGAAACTGAGAAATGCTAGCACACACACATAAAATTAACATAATTGTTTTTGGACAAAAGCCCCCAAAAAAACCCAACTTGGGAAAACTAATGCAACAGCTGAGAATTTTATTATTATGCAGCAATGAGAATCTGAGTACAATCTGGATGTCTGAAACTGGCAATCCACAGCAAGAAAATCTAGACAAAATACTGAAGGGAATTTCCCTTCTCCCACAAGCAATCTCTGGCACAACTTGCCTTCATAAACTGGGTCTTCCAAACCCTAGCGTGAGCCCTTCTGCACTGCCTTTGCATTGTCTCCACACATGCGGCTGAAAACTGCCTCTAATGAAGTCGTTTTTCCTCCATTTACTAAGGAAATCATCTCTTAGACCTTCTGGAACCTCTTCCTGAATTTTGGAACTGAGAACATTTTTTCCCACCAGCAAATCAATCTACCTAGTTGAAGCTACTGCATAGAGCCTTTACATTGCCTCTCTGGGATAACTCGACCCTCTTGTTGCTGCTTCTCTGGATCTGGAAATATTTCCTCCAGACTCACTGTCCCTGCTGCTCTCACACTGCGATCTCTAGCTCTCTCTCAAGCAACTGACTACTGCTACTTTGGAAATCGATCTGCTCAAAAATCGAACTGTTGAAGTATGTTCTCCATCACCACATCTACCTCCTCTTATAATCCTTTGTTGGAGCACCAACAACCAAGATCAAAACATAATCGATAGCTAGGATCATCTCTGGATTGATCTGTGTGTGTTTCTAGATGATTCTTGCCTTGACTTGACTTAATTAATATTGATTAATTAACCATATTCCCTAAGTTTAGACTTAGGAAATATTTAAAAACTGGTTAATAATCTAATTAATTCATTTCTAAGAGGAATTTCCAGAAACTATTTTCGGGTTTTGGAGATCTCATGAATTATATCCTCTCCACAAAATTTCAAGGCTAGAACACATCCTATGCTACAAAAACTAACATTCCCAATGTTTTTTAGTGTTGTAAATTTCCACGTATGCAGGGGTAGATTTGGAAGCTTGACCCAAATTGGAGGAGAGGAAATTGGAGCAAAAAGAGGGTTAAAATAGGGGGTACAAGGTTGCATAAAGAGCCTCACACTTCCCCAAAACCAAGGTTTATTGTTAAAAACAAAATTTTGGTCTTCAAGATGATCAAAAATCACAGTAAAAAACCCATGAGCCATAGGATAGATATTTAAACCATCAAGGAGAAAGGGTTTCCAGTTCTTTGGAATCGAAAGATATAAATCAGCTACTCTTGGTTAAAAACCATTGAATATATAAACTAAACCTTTTTTTGAGAAATCCAAAGCCTCATCAATGGCTTAAATCCCTAATAGGATTGTGATTTTTGAGGCTTCCTGCACCAACAAAACCAGACGGGGAGAAGAATTAGAACAAGAACCCAAATTTAGCACATCTCTAAACAAAAGAGGGGCATTACCAGATTCAATAGAAACTTTCCTAAAATCGACCATCCTATACAAAGCCGATGTTATGGAGCAAAAACTAGGTCTGAGAGGGCTTGAGACAACCAAGCCAAAGATAGAGGACACACACATTGAATCATCCTTCAAAGAAGAGGGCAATACCAAGGGAGATGAGCCAGCTCAATGTCAGAAGAGGCTTTACCCTTCCTTGATGAAACTCCAAGAGCCGCCATAACTAAACGGAGAGGTGGATAGTTGCTCAGAGGATGGAGTGGGGCTAGCTAGGGCCAAGCCCTAGCCACCACGGGGAGAGAATAGCATGAATCATTTATTCTTAACTCAAAGTCAATGTCCTTTCAGGATGGTTGGGAGGAATTGTTGTTATCCTCCCCACATAGGTTTAATTCCCATATGTGACATGTTGGACTCATATTTAGTCTATTGTTGTAATGGATTCCAACCTTTTCATTGATTGACCTTATGCTCTAAATAATCTGGGGTTTGCCTTGGGTACCCTCCTTGAAATAAGGGGAAGTACTCAAGGATTTTCCTTGGGCATGTAACATGGGAAAAAATGTCAACTGGAATACAATCTAGCAATGTATCAATGAAAGTTTATTGTGATTATTATAAGGTCAATACTCAATACACTTAGTATGGTTCTACCAAAGTCTCTCCAAAGTGACACATTCCACAAGATTGTCCAACTCCAATAAAAAAATAGGGAGTTATTGTTAAAATAATTTTTTTTTTCAAGTATGGTTATATTATCTTAAGGGCCATCATCCTTGAACTTTGAGCACCAACTTATCAATTAGGTTGTCTCATTAATAACTATGGGTCCCAAACCATCATTATCATCTTCTAGTGGTGCTTGGCCACATAAAAGATAACCATATAATGCTTTGTCATTCAATAATAAAGGTGTGACTTCATCATGTAGACCACATGGTTGACTCTACCTTTACTCTTACCACATGTAAAGTTGCATGTTTGCATAACCAAGTTTGTGCCAACTCTTACTATACACAAAATTGTGTCCTTGCATATGACAAGGTTGGTATTGACCTTAACATAAATAACCACATGTAAATTTGCATGCTTGCACAACCAACTTTATGCTAACTCTTGTTATATACAAATTTGTGTCCCTACATGATGATAGGGTCAATATTGAACTCGACGTCAATTAAAACAAGTAGGGTGGAAAGAAGGGACGATATTTTAAAGTCATAAAAACAATTCCAATATACAAAACACAACATATATTATTTATTACAAAACAAGCTAGATCATTGAATGAAGAAAACCTAGATAGAGTCACATAAATAAACACAAAGGAAGATACTCATGCTAACCTAATATGATATCATCAATGAATAATTGGTAATTTATTACAAAGGTGTTAACCACCTGATATATCATTATTCACTAAGCAAATTATTTCCACTTATGGATGTGGGATAAATCACTTTTAACGAAAAAGTACCATATTCTAAAGCCATAAAGTGGCTTTATTGCATAGTAATCCCTATATCCTAACACCATTGTTTATTATCATACTTTAATATTCACACACACACACACACACACCATGTTCCAAGTAGGAGGGGGAGGGTGAGCAAACACACATATTCATCTTGCAAGAAATCAAGCATTTTGTTAAAAAGAGGAATAATACCTTTATGGACACTTCCAATATTGTCATAAAGATCGTGATATGATGAGATTAATATGTTACTATGGACAAGACATCACAACCAATGTGAGATAAAACAAAAGAGGAAAGGATATTTTATTTAGAAACAATTCCATGGCATTGAACATGGTGTATCCAAATGTTTATCTTATTTTATTATTCATTGATTATGGTTCGCACACATGCAAACACATCCCAATAAGAAGAACACAAGTGGGGTTGAGAAAGAACACATATTTATCCTACAATCAATCAACCATTATTTTAATGGGAGGATCAGTACCTATGTGGACACTCCCATTAGTATAAGGATTATGGTATTTTAAGACTTATAACTTCACAACATATGTGTGATAATGCATAAGAGGAGAGGAGATTTTCAAGTTGAAGAAATGATTCCAAGTTGTCAATCATGACATATACCATCAAATACACCCCCATTTGACATGAGGATCATGATATGTACATCACATAATCTGCCCCTATTGGAATTGGAATCATGGTATGTTGGGATTTATAACCTCACAACATATTTAAGATAATGCATAAGAGGAGAGGAGAATTTAACTTTGTAGAAATGGTTCCAAGATGGAAAATTTGGTGAATGGCATGAAAATATCCAACGGAGGAATAGGAGGCCAAGGTAAACACACACTCATTGTACAACCAATCAACCATTATGTTAGCTAGAGATCCATTACCTTATTCATTGTAGCACCCTTATTACTCGACACTATATAAATGAAAACATCATTATATTTTCTTCTACTTTCCAACAAACACAAGTCTAGAAAGAACCAATGATGTAGATTCTCAAAAAATAATTACACATGCATGCAAAATCCATTACTAGGTTAAATTGTAGTTGCTACATCTAGATCATGAAAAAAAGAAATTTATATATGCTTGATAAATTAAACTTTTTCCTCGGTATAAGTTCACTTCAATTACATAAGATCTTAACACATTGTCATTGTTAACGTAATCATAATTTCATCACAATCCCAATATCATTCATTACCTTTTTATTTCAATATGAGTCTTAATTCATTCCAACATTCCAAAAATGTTATAAGTAAGCTCAACTAGTTGCACCAAGAGGTGCAATTCAATCTAGTATGGGGAAGATGTTGTAGTGTCCATAAATGAGTGTAAACATTTAAATGTTAACTTAATATGTTGTAGTGTTCATAAAATGAAGCACTAGATCAACAAATAATAATAAAGCATAATACCCACTCACTTAAAAAAAAAAGTAATAAAAAGTATAAAAATAATAAAAATAAATATATCTATTTGATTCAATTTGTTACATTGTAATTGTGCTTTATTATATAAATTACAAACATTTTTCACTAGGAAAAAATCATAATATGCATATCACATTAAAATAAATTTAAATAATAATGATTCATATGTCAAAGCATATAATTAATCACCGCATAGTCTAACAAATATATGAAATGACCATTTTCTAGGCACATTTTCAGGTCAAATTTTCCCTAAATTTGGTAGAGATTTTTAAGAATCGTGAGTTTAAGTGGTTTAATCTACAAAATTTGAGTGTCAGAGGCTTTTTAGGGTGTTGAATCCATTTATGCATTCAAAAATGCATTTTAAAAAATAAGAAATCACAATATACTCGAAATTGTATTGTAAGATTACAGACAAAAAAGCCATTTCATCTATTAGCAATAACCATATAAAAACATAATAAATTTAATTGATAAACATATAATTAAAAATATAAATATTTCTAAATATAGAAATGTGTGTGTATAGAGAGAGAATTCATATTTATAACCATTATATGTTAGAACTTAACTTTTATCCTAAATTATCTATCTATTTATCTATATCATCAATGTTATGCATATCACAATAAAATGTTAAATTTAAAAATTTATAAAGCACGTAACTATATATATTATTAGGGTTTAAAAAATAAGAATGTGTGTGTGTGAATTTTTTTTTCCAGAGGCAATATCCCGGTAGATCCACCTAAAAGGATAGTGTTATACTCCTATACTAATAGGTTTCATTTTTCATGATTGACTGGAGAAGTGCCAAATATGTTCATCCTTTCCATGTTTCAAAGGTTTCCATATTTTGAAGACAATGAAGAAAATTAAAAAATGAAAAGAGGGTATGCCCTAAAAGAAAAATCAAAGGGCAAAAAGAAGGAAATGGTCAAGAGAAAAATGAAAGAAATGAACCCCAAACCAAAAGACCAGGAAAGTGTGCTAGTTCAAATGCCACTATTGTTCCATTTTTGAAGAATTTCACTATGTATAGTTGCTTGACTCTTATCATGGTTCATGAATGGCCAAACAACTTAATCTTGGCCAAGTTCACATTTGAATTTCTTGTCTTAGAATAGAGAATAAAGGTTTGTCCAAACAGTTCAAGCTTGGCATATGAGTAGGTAGGTAGAGAAGCAAAGGAGCCCAACTATTTAATCTGGGCCCTTGGAAGAGATAAGGGTAGATTTAGATAGAATGGCAGCTAAAAGAAAAGAAGAGAATTAGGGTTTGCTAGTTCAAAGGCACCCAATGAAAATGAAGAAAAAATGCTAGGAGTAATAGAATGGTAAGTAGTTTTGATGTTGCACAAGCAGTTGTATGAGGAATCTGGTTTCTCAAAGATGATTCCTCTCATTACTATCAGAAATACCATGGCAAGGTGTGGTAACAGATCAGATGTTTCATGTCTAACTTCCCCTCATCCCTTTTACAGCAATTACTTACTGACATCCCCCATGATAGTGGGATCGGCCCAAATATTCCTAGACTCTTCCATTTCAGGTGAAAATTTAAGCAAAATGACATTTCTTCCATGGGCCAAGAAGCCACATTTCTTGTGTAAAAATCCTTTTCTTCCATTGTGCTAAATCTCCAAAATTCATGACTTCAATCCTTTCTATTTTCCCTAAGCCTAAGTTTTACCTTTTTAAACCTAGTGTCTTGATCAACCCTACCTTTCATATTAACATGCTAACTCTATTATATAGCTTCTATATAATGTTTCTCCCGCCCCTATTATACGTAAATTCACAAAAAATCCCAAAAAGTTTAATATCCCGCCCCGGGCTTATTCATGGCCATATGTTAATGTTTTAAAGGGGGTCCAAGGTTTATCCAAAACCTTATGGACAACCCTCCCCCTGCACGCATATAAATAATGGATTTCATTTAACATTCGGTTAAATGAATAACCAACCCGTCCAAACCCAAAGTTGAAATACATTACAAAACCCCGCAAAAACATTATAAAAACGTTGAAATATTACACCAGGTCCCTGTGCCATAGCCCTCCGCCTATTTTGTATGCCGCCAACTGTCAGATCATAGCCCGTAGATATGATGGCCCACATGAATATCGGAACCCTTCCAATCACTGATCGATAGCGTCTAGGGAACGGTGGTTTTTCTACCGTACCTTGGGACAGGTGTCAACTTCCTAGTATGCTCGGAGCCCCCCCCTCCAATACCACCCTGGCCCAAAGGCGGTGCGGGGGCCAAACCACTTACCGCCTATGCCCCCTCCCCGCTAACGTCACCCTCACTGACATCATCCAACACGTCGTCCGCCACCTCACCTCTGTGTCACCTGCCACGTCGTCTACCAGGTCAGCCTACGTACCCCCGCTACATGACAAAGGATGCGTCATGCTGACATCACTCGACCGAAGTGCGCCAAAACCCACCAACAATCAAATTTTGTCAAAAGGCGTAAAAGAGTCAATTTCGCTCATTTTTGTTTATTTGCGCTGTGCAACCTGTGCATGCGATTTTTTGACCAAAACAGTTGTTTAACTGCACAGTCCACCACCGAGCTAAATTAAGCCTGCGAACCAGTATTCAAGCTCGGTCTGCCACCTACATTTTGCACAGGGTGCCCATTGAAGTAGGTATTTACTCGAATTTTGCTCCTAAACCCCATTTTTTCTAGTTTTCTCTATAAATTCGCCAAAAAATGCCCAAATTTGAGATAGAAACGTTGTGCTTCCTACAAACCCACGCACTGTAACCTCGGTTTTTATCCATTTTACCAAGAAATCCCTCGAATCCTATCTCCCACTGTAAAATTTTCCCATTAAGCTGAATTTAAGCTTGTTTCCGCCTGCAATTTCCACAGAAAGGACCCAAAACTATCATTTTACCTACTATTGTTGCTTAAAACCCAAGCTCCAAGTTGAAAATTCACAAGATTATTTGAAAATGGAGGCTCCAGTGGCCCTGAATGTTACTCCTCTTAATGCACCCCACAAGGAATTGGAATGGCTGCCTTTGGCCGATCGGGATTTTCAAATCCAAGACTTAGTTGGCGACAAAAACCATCTACAAGCATTCTGTGAACTCAGGAACAGTTACCTAAACAAAAATGATTTCTATGGGATATGGGAATCAAATCTACCCATGTACTACCTCCCCTCTGTCAATGTTTTCCCTGATATAATCCAGTTATGTTGTGACAACTATGAACCAACCCAAAGGGCAGTTAAAACTCCATCTGGAACTACCCTCTTTCATATAACTCCTGAGTACATAAATCAAATGCTAAACTTCAAACCAACTCAGCCTCTCGCTCCTCTTACTATGAAATTCTTGCTTGATGAGGGCCCCAAATTGTCCAGTTCAGAGATAGCCCGAATTGCCCGAACATTTATGAGATCAGATCACCAGCCTACAAAGCCACCTCCTTTTCACCATGTATGGTTCAATGAAGTGGGCAAATTCCTCATTGATATGATATCTTATATCCTGGGATTCAAGACAAGTGAATATATTGATGAGACTGTATTAGTTTTACTGTCCATGTTTACTCCAGGGCAGCCCCCTGCTATCAAATATAACTATGCCTCATTCATTGCCAACAAGATCCATGACCAACTCTTGAATCTAGACAGGGAAGGAGTCTTTAAGTATACCTCTTACATATACCATCTGCTCCTGTATTATCAACCAGACAGTTTCCAATTTCCCATTAGAAAATTGGATTCTAAAGGAGAAAAGAGGTTTGTGATTTTTTGGACCTCAGTCTTTCATGAAGTCCACAACTCTCCTTACTCTTACTGTGAGTTTATTCACATGTTTATATATCCAGCCTCTTCTCTATTGATGAGGACTCCTCCTCCTAGATTATCTTATGATATGCAGAAAATTCTACAGCGCTCCAAAAGCTACAAAATAGGTGACTGGTACTTATACCATAATCACACTGAGATCAGGATATATGGCTGTGAGTTGTGCCCCTACAAGCTACCAAAATATGTGCCAATAAGACTGTTTGCCTTGGAATATTTCAGGCAATTTATCAATTTAGATTTGACTCATTTTTATAGCACCAAGAAAAAGGCTCATTTGAAATTGAGAGACCAGTTAGGCCCCTATGTCATGAACAAAAAAGAAGGGTGGCAGGATGCTGACAAGATATTGGGTGAAAAACTCAGATTAAAGAGGAGCTTTTGGTGGGTACCTTATGACCCAAATGGTTTTATTTTTGAAAGAAAGGTAAAATTTAGGCTAGCTCCCTACAGACATTGTAAGTTTCCTGAAATAGAACAATTTGCCAACCAAGATGAGTGGGTAGAAGGCACACTAATTGAACAGCTCACTGAGGAAGAGAAAATGGAACAAACTATGAAAAACCTTGAAAAGACTCTTGACCTGGACTCTTTTGGACAGGTGTCATTCAAAGTGCCACAGCAAACCGAAGTAGGCACATCATCTACTGGAACTTCACAGCAACCGGCCCAAGAAAGCACTACACCAACTACTAAAACATCAAAGGGCAAAGAGGTGTTGGAATCAGAGCAGCACATGATGACAGATCCACCAACAACATCAAAGGAACAGGGTCAAGGGTAAGCCCCTTCACTGCAGACAAAGGCACCTGAAATCCCAGCATTACAGACTCCTCTGAATGAGGAAAGAAGCAAGAAAAGGGACAGAGAAGAGACCACACCTGCAAGTGGACCAGCAGATCAACCAGAGGCCAAAAGGCAAAGAACTGATCCTCTACCTGAAGAGGAAAGTGTTGAGGAAATTATAGGAAGTCCAAGAGAGGAGAGGGCAACCAGCCAATAGACATCCACCAACTCTCACAGGCAAGAATTGGACAGACAGCATACTATGGAAGTTTCCTCCTCAAGGCCGCAAAGTAAGCAATGTTCTGATATTAAAAGAACATTCATGGATATTAAGGCCCAGAATGAGCCATTGAGACTACAGCTTTATGATCAATTTCTGAAGATGACCCCCTCCAAACAACAAAGACTAATGTCTGCATATGACATTAAGGAGGAAAAAATGATCTTAAGTCATTTTAAACCTAAATTTCAGCAACCACAGTCAGCAGCTGACTATATAAGAACAAATTTAGAGGTATTTTCCAAAGACATACACCCAATGGACCGGATTGAGCTGCACAAACAAACTGGTGAAATGGTTTACTCTACATTGGCAGATAAGACAATGCTGGACCATAAATTGCAAGACTCATTAAGCAATACATCTACCCAATTGGATTTGGAAAAGATATCTTCCTTAGCTAAAGACAACAGAATAAAGACCTTAGAATAAATTATTGAGCTGGGACATGATCCCAAGGATGCCAAGGGCATCAAAGCACTGATAAAGAAAGAGGAAGAAGATATTGTTGCACTTACGAAACAATTGAAGCTGCATGTCATCATGCACCCACAAACTATAGAACTCGTACAAGAAAAGGCAGAAGAAGACATGATGGATTTGCTGATGAGGATGAATCAAAGACTAAGTGAGACAGAACAAGCCTTGGAAAAAGCATTACAAGAGAAACAAGGAGAGTCGACCTCCCAGCCACCTGAAACAACACCAACAATCACAACTGCTCCTCCCATGGGCACAGCAAAAATCCCTCCTACTGTCTTAGCATCAACAGCAGGTACTTCAGCAACAACAACAACAGCAGGCAGCAGCACTACCATGACCTCAGAGGAGTTAATTAAATCTATGGAAGAGCTAAAACTCCAAGTGTCAGAGTTAAAGGAAACCAAAGAAAAATTGGCCAAGCTAGAGGTAAGCTATGATAAATCTAAGATAACAGTCGCAGAGAGAACAAGAGAGGTAAAGGCCTTAGAAAATAAGGTAAAATCCTTGGAAAAAGATCTTACTCTTCACAAACCTCTAGCGGAAATCAAAACAATTGTATGGACCAAAATTGGCCAGTCTATCACTGACAATGGTAATCAATTCAAACAATCCATGAGAAAATTGATTTGATACAAATGGCCCAAGTAGAGATTCAAAAGGCCATAGCATTGTTGTGAAACATGCCTGAACAGGCCAATAGACTAATCCATTTTTTGAACACTCACACCAAGGAACAACTAGCAGCTCTGGAGATCAGGGACAGAACAGGCACCATTTTGACAGTGAAAAAGGTGCTGACCATGAGGAATTTTATATAGAATCTGGAAAGAAAGTGCCAAGAAATGCAGATAGAAATAAATGCCTTTACAGAGAAGTTTACAGTCTTGCAGAACAAAGGTTTACCTAGCTTATTAACCAGTGATCATAGACTGTTGACACATGCACAGTATGCTCACAGGGTAAATACATATGTTGAAAATCAGATTATAGCATCATCAAGCACTTCAGAGGATAAAACACTTCCATTAGGACAGAGCCTATATAACAAATTGGAGAATTTGTTCTATATCGAACATGAAATAAGACATCTTTTTGCAATCCAGCCCAACTTCTACAGGTATACTGAAGCTAATGAAACATTAATAAAAATGCAAAGACATCAGTTGCTAGGGGACCAATGGTGGCAGAGCATGTTAGAGGTTTTACAAATGTAATTTTTAATTTTCTTTAAGTCATCTGCATCCAATCGAATTTTCAAATGCATGTGCCACATATCATAAAGATGAAAACAACAGAGGAAGGGAGTCGAGCTAAAATTGTAGCGCATTAAAGCAAGATCAGACGCAGATGAAAGGACCAAGAGAGTAATGCAAAAAATATCAGTAGGAGACAGACTATCAGCCAACTCACTGGGTGTAAAAGTCAAGCGTATTTGATCAACTAAAGTGGTCAGCACAGCAGCAATTACTTTTGCATTCATTTTTCCCTGTTTTCAATGGCATTTATTCCCAGGAGTAAAAGTAGATGGATGAAGTTATTGTGCGATATTTTCTCCATAAGATATTTTGTAAACTCTTTTTGTATAAAGGCCTCCCCAAGAGTTGTATTCGGGGTTGGTGATATCTCTTCTAGACTGCGTTGTAACTCTGAGGATTTTTAATACAAAGGCTATTGAAGTTCACTGTTGCTGCATCGTCTAAATGTGGATTTGATGCTCTTGGTCCTGCTACAGGATTCTTGTGTCTTTCTATGGATCAATAAGTCCTCCTAACCTACATTTTGTAGTTTCTGTGTTTGCAAATTTCATACATGTTTCATAATCTTAGTAACAGAGAAAAAGAATAGCCCAGAATTTGTTTAAATACACTCTGTGTTCAATCTCTGTTATTACTTATGTTTTCTTCAGAATTAGCATAAACAGGAATTCTTAGCTGCTCTTGTTTCCACTGATTATTTCACTTTGAATATTAACAAGGAATCCTATACTGCTCCTTGATAATACTCATGCATTTTCCCTTTGCCAACATGATGAAGGATTCTTAACTGCCCTTCACCCACTGGCTTTCATTCCATCTATTTCTAGATTATAAAATTGTTCCAAGATTGATTATCTTGCTCTGTAGTATTACCTTTTTCCAAAGAAAACACACTCAGCAGTTCATCCTCATAGACTCCATTTACCCAATGGAACAAACTATTCAGACTTGCATCCCAGTTCTGTTTAAGATCACCATCCAACAAACTTAAAACAAAACCCTGTACATCATAACTAGCCTAAAAATACCTCAAAACAAAGCTAAATTATAAAGAGAGAGCCCTCTCTAGATGCAGATTGGCTAGAAATTGCATCTAAAAGATTGGTTAGTGGTTACCTCGGTCGTATTCCCTCCTAGTATCCTCCTAGGGAACAACCTGAGTGATAACATCATTGGAGACTCCGCTAGGAAACTGAATAATTGTTCACCATTGCTTATTTTCAGATTAGTTCCTTGTTTTTGAAGAAATTTAGGAGGTTACCTAGTTCCCATATTTTTAAAAACCTGCTAGAAAATCCTGTTATAAGTTATACTCTCCAAATATTTCAGAAAAAAAAGGATCAAAAAACATTTAGAAGTTGGCTCCAAAAAAGAAAGTTCAGTATACTAGATCAAATCCAGACCCAAATCCCCCACTTATTTTTGACAATCCTAATTTGATTCCTAAGAGCCTTAGAAAGCTAGAGAATCAAGAGAGTTCTGCTTATTCAAATCCTAAAACACCTCAGCAGAAACCTATCCAAACTCAACTTACTGCTGGAAAATCACAAACCCTTTCTCCTATCACTGTAGCTTCTCCTAGTTCACCATTATTCCTCCAAACCATCTTTTCTACCCCCTCATCTACAACACATATTTCAATTGTTATCCCTGTCCTTCCAGCTGTAACATTTATCCCTGCAAATATGGCAAACCAATATGCTCCCTTGTAATTACAAGCAAATCCAGGGGCATGCCCCAAGATTATCAAAGCAAAATTACCTATTTTGATGGTACTGGTACATATACTGCTCAACAACATGCCAAGAAAATGATGGACTATTTTGAAAACTATGAGATTGATGATGATGATGTAAGAATGAAGGTTTTTGTGCAAAGTTTAACTGGAGATGTTAGGACCTGGTTTAGGGCATTACCTGCAAATACCATCAATAATCCAGAGGCCCTATATCAGACCTTTTTAAACAGATGGGAAAAGAAGAAAGACCCTTTACACATCCTAACAGAATACGAGAACTTGAAAAGAGGCCCACAAGAAAGTGTCCAAGATTATTGTGCCAGATTCAACAATACCTACCTTGCTATTCCAATAAAACTTAGACCTCCTCTGGACCTAGCATTGATCAAATTTTCCGATGAAATTGACTCAGACATGGCTTACCAGCTCAAGGAAAGAGCTCCTCCAAGATTGGAGGACATGCAGAGTATAACTGTTAGTGTAGAGGCCAACCTGATTTCTAAACGAGCTCGAGCTAGAGCTGAAAGAAGAACAACCTTCAAAGAAGAACCATCAGCTTTGGAACAGAAGCTAGATGCCATTATTAAAGGCATGGACAGACTTGGGGATAGAGTGGAAACCATTGAAAGAAAATCTTCATGGGAGGGCCAACCAAGCAACACTGCTAGAAATCCAAACTTTAGAAAAAATCAAAATCCGAATGTTGGAAAAGCCGACCCTGATCAAAACATTAGACCTCCATTCCAAGAAAACAATGCTGAAGCTTCAACATCTAGTGAACCAACAGAGGATACCCAAATTTTCTTGATGGCTCTAGATTGTGAACAGCAAATTTTCCTAACACAAGAAGACCAAGAGACTCAATCTATTAAACAGTTCCAAATTCAATGAGGAGAGTCTTTTGATTTTAAGGAAGGATATGACACAACTGTCTATGAAGTACACAAACAATACAATCTTAGGAGCAGAAGAATAGATGTCCCTGATGATCCCAAGCAAAAGGCAATCAAGCAACCTACTAAAACCAAACCCAAGGATCATCATATACAAACTACTCCTAAATCAATTTCCAATCCAAATAGTCCAATAGTTGAAGATATTTCAGGCAAAGATAAATCAAATTAGCATACTTCGCCTGCTGTTCCTTTTAAAGAAACTATAGAGGGAACTCTAGAAAATTATGTAGAAACTACTTCAGTTCATGATAATATTTCAGTGAAAGAATCAGTTACAGAAAACTCAGCTGAAAAAGAAAACCTTGCTGCCCGAAATGTCAAAATACAAACAGAAAAACCTTTCAATTTGGAGACCGAAATAAGAAAGTTAAAAATAGCCATTCCACTGCCTGAATTGGCTAGGCATGAAGTTTTTAGAGAACAAATCAGCAGGACACTGCATATTCCAGAAAATAGAGATGCAGTGAATGTCCTTGATGACCAACCCGAACTTATATTTGGTCCTGAAGTGAATGGAAAATCGGTAGATGGAGGAGTTCCTCCTTTCTATGTTAGCTTAAATATTCATGATAAGACACTTCACAATGCAATGTTTGACTCTGGGGCCTCTCATAATCTGATGCCCAAATCTGTGATGGAAAAATTAGAGCTAGACATAACTAGGCCATACAAGGACCTATTCTCATTTGATTCTAGTCAAGTCAGATGCCTAGGATTGATTAAAGATCTGTGTGTATCATTGGTACAATACCCTGTTAAAACAATTCTAATGGATGTGGTAGTAGCTGATATTCCACCCAAATATGGAATGTTATTATCCAGATCCTGGGGTGCTAAGCTTCAAGGATCTTTACAACTTGACATGTCCTATGCCACCATATCAGTATTTGGTCAACCAAAGAGGCTATACAGAGAAACTTTGATGAAGTATGTGGTTAGCAGCTAAGAGAAACCCCAAAACTTTCCCATTTATTCCATGCATTCAGACATGGATTCTTTCATCTTTTACAACGCTCAGATTTGTCCCCCATGTGATGTCAAAATATTGGCTCTAAGCCAGAATGAACTCATAGATAAAAAATCCTCTGTTCAGATTCAAAAAATCTTTGAAAACAATGACGTGACCATCACACAAGAAAGACCAAAGGAAGATGAAGATCCAAATCTGTCTGCCAAACAAATTTTAAAAATTCCTGATGCTAGCTCTAAACAAGAGATCCTATGGTATTTGGAATTTGATGGATCGATAAATAAGCTAGGAGCAGGGGCAGGAATTTGGATACACAATATGAAGAATGACCATGCTGAAGGACATGCATATAGGTTGAATTTCAGATGCACTAACAACATGGCCGAATATGAAGCCCTTCTACTTGGGCTCAAATTGATTAAAAGCCTAGGAGTAGCTAGAATATCAGTTTTGGGAGATTCTGATTTGATTATCCAACAAATGAAAGGAAACTTTCTCACTAATGATGTAAGATTAAGGTCATACAGACCTGCAGCAGTTGAAATTCACAACACTTTTCTAGAATCCCAACTTGCCAAAATTCCAAGGAATCAAAATTTGCATGCTCACAGTCTAGTGACCTTTGTCAGTACTTGTAAATTGCCATTTAAGCCTAATCACCGATTCTCAGCTGAGATTAAACATAGGCCAGCTCTACCTGATAATGTCAAAAATTGGCAAGTATTTGACAGTGACACTCAAATTAATAATTTCCTGACCCTCAAAGAAGAGTTTTCCAGCACAAAAATAGATACAAGCACCATAAGTGAAAGTGATCAAATAGACACAATTGAGACACATATTTTTGCTGAAACAACAAACCAAATGCTACATCCAACAAAGTTTGCTAAAACAGATTTACAGGAACTTGAAGAAACAGAATGTGATGATGTTATTGGAGAAGAATGTGAAGTGATTGATTTGAAGGATCATTTTTTACCTACAGGCCTCACTCCTTTGGAAGATATTTTTGACTCAAATGACATTTCTAAGAAACCTAAAATACAGCCATTAAACGCAGAAATTGAGGACTGTAATATAGGAACTGCAGAACATCCCAAAATCATAAAATTGTCCAAAAATTCTCCATTTGACCAAAAGACAAAGTATGTTGAACTGTTTAAAGAATTTCAGGATGTTTTTGCATGGAGTTACGAGGACCTAAAGTATTATGACACTTCTGTCATTCAACACACCATACCTCTCAGAGAAAATAAAAAACCTTTCAAGCAAAAACTTAGGAGGGTCAACCCTGTGCTCCTCCCTTTAATTAAGAAAGAAGTCAAAAGGATGTATGAAGCTGGAATTATTGCACCCATCAGATTTTCAGAATGGGTTTCAAACTTGGTGCCCACTAGAAAGAAAACAGGAGAGATTAGGCTGTGTGTCGATTTGAGAAATTTGAACAAAGTCTCTTTAAAGGATAATTACCCCTTACCCAAAATGGATCACATTCTACAAAGGGTAGTGGGTGCTTCAAGGATCTTGTTGTTGGATGGATTCTCAGGCTTCAATCAGATCCTAATGCACCCTAACGATCAAGATAAAACTTCTTTCACAACCCCTTGGGGAACCTTCAAATATGTGAAAATGCCATTTGGACTCAAGAACGCAGGAGCAACTTTTCAAAGAGCAATGGATATAGCTTTTGCCAAAGAAATCCACAATTTTCTAGTCATTTACCTAGATGACCTTACCGCATTCTCCAAATCAGATTAGCAACACTTAGATCACCTCATACAAGTATTTTTAATCTGCAGAAAATATGGTATATCACTGAATCCCAAGAAATCATTGTTTGGCCTAGAAGAAGGAAAATTATTGGGCCACATAATCTCCAAAGAAGGCATTAAAATTGATCCTGATAGAATACAAGCTATTCTGCAAATTCCCCACCCTAGAAACATCAAATAACTATAGGCTTTCCTAGGGAAGATCAATTTTTTAAGAAGATTCATACCAAATCTGGCCGAGCTGATAAGATTGTTGAACAACATGCTGAAAAAAGATTCCAAGGTCAAGTGGACAATAGAAGCTAAACAAGCCTTTGAAGAAATCAAAAAGGCTTTGACTCAAACACTAGTCCTTACAAGCCCGAATTTTGACAAGGACTTTATCATATTCTCATTTGCATCAGAACATACAATCGCTGCTTTTTTGCTACAAAAAAATGACCAGGGATGTGAAAAACACATAGCCTTTTTCAGCAAATCACTTAGAGATGCTCCACTAAAATATCAAACCATGGAGAAACAAGCATATGCACTTGTAAAAGCCATTAAGGACTTTAGAGTTTACATCTTATGCTCTCATGTGATTGCTTATGTGCCCAACACTATTGTCAAAGATATCCTAACCCAAGAGGGAATTGAAGGCAAAAGAGGCAAATGGATTGCTACAATATTGGAATATGACATTGAAATCAAGCCAACAAAGTTGATAAAAGGACAAGGATTAGCCAAACTTATGACTGAAACTAATTTTCAAGCTCTTGACATAAATCAACTGGATAATGAGCAGGAGATGGCGACTCCACAGATCAATCAAGCCTTTTTACAATCACCTTGGTATGTTGACATATGTTTTGTATTATTAAACCTGCAAGCTCCTCCAGGATTATCCAGAACTAAGAAAAGATTTTTGAAAATGAAAGCTTTCAAATTCTGTGTTTTCGATCATGCTCTCTTTTGGAAAAATCATGAAGGTGTTTTATTAAATTGTCTAATCAAAGAAGAAACTGACAAAGTACTTAAAGAGTTTCATGCAAGGGATTGTGGTGGACATTTATATTGGAAGTCAACTGCTGATAAAATCCTAAGGGCTGGATTTTATTGGCCCGCCCTATTTTCTGATGTAAAGAAATATGTAACTTCTTGCCACAAATGCCAAATCTTTGAAGGCAAGAAGAAGTTGTTGCCTCTACCCCTCAAGCCCATTTCCATTGAAAGACCATTTCAACAATGGGGTTTAGACTTCATTGGGGAAATCCACCCTTCATCCTCTGGCCAACACAAATGGATCCTTACTGCCACTGATTACTTCACCAAATGGATAGAGGCCATCCCTTATAGGCAAGCCAATGACTCAGTGATCATGTAATTCTTAGAGACCAATATCCTGTCTAGATTTGGCTGTCCCGAAAAGATTATAACAGACAATGTTGTTGCTTTTAAATCCAAGAGAATGATCAATTTCTACCATAAATACCACATTACTTTAGGCCATTCCACAGCCTATTACCCTCAAGGTAATGGTCTAGCTGAATCCTCCAACAAAAGCTTGATCAACATCATTAAGAAAGTCTTAGAGGAGAACAAGAAAAACTGGCATAAAAAGCTTATCAATGCACTATGGGCAGACAAATTGACTACTAAAAGATCCATTGGAACAAGTACCTATGAATTGTTTATGGTATGGAGGCAGTATTCCCTTCTTCTTTGGGAATCCCAGTGATAAAGTTGCTGCAAGAAATACAAGCAGAACCTAATGATATTCAGAGAAGGATCAATCAAACTATTCATTTACAACAAACAAGAGAGGAGGTATATCAAAGATCTCAGGTTCTACAAGAAAAGCTTAAAAAGGTATTTGATAAAAGAACCAAAGCAGAGGATTTCTTCATTGGGGATAAAGTTTTAAAGTGGGATTCCATAAGAGAAGATAGGGGAAAACATGGAAATTTGATTTCATGTGCAGAGGGCCTTTTATTATTCAGGTTGCACAAGGAAACAACACCTACTTTTTGAAAGCTTGGACGATACAGAACCAGAGGATGGACCAGTAAATGGCCGAACGCTGAAGCACTATTTTGATCCAGTTTGATTGAGATATCAACGCTTTAAATTGTACATAACAGTGTTTACATTCTGCAGTTTATTTTCAGCCATAAGATAGGAAGGAATATGTATAGCAGATTTTGAGGAAAATCAAGGAACTGTCCCACCTTTTGTGTAACTTTTTAGTCTATCTGGGATTAGCAAAAGAAAACTTGGGAACTATAAATATGAGAACAAACAGTCAAAACAAAGTATCCAAAACATAAATGCAAATATTTGGAGCAGATCATAAGGAGATGTACATGTTTTTACAAAGTCTTGTGCTCGGTTTGGTTGCAGCAAAGAAAAAATTTCAAAATACAGTTGGAATTGCACATAAGGCTATATGACCTGTTGTTCTTGACTTTTCACCAGGAAAAGCCATCCCCAAGTGGAGCCAGTGTTATACTCATATACTAATAGGTTTCATTTTTCATGATTGACTGGAGAAGTGCCAACTATGTTCATCCTTTCCATGCTGCAAAGGTTTCCATATTTTGAAGACAATGAAGAAAATTAAAAAATGAAAAGAGGGTATGCCCTAAAAGAAAAATCAAAGGGCAAAAAGAAGGACATGGTCAAGAGAAAAATGAAAGAAATGAACCCCAAACCAAAAGACCAGGAAAGTGTGCTAGTTCAAATGCCACTACTGTTCCATTTTTGAAGAATTTCACTATGTATAGTTGCTTGACTCTTATCATGGTTCATGAATGGCTAAACAGCTTAATCTTGGACAAGTTCATATTTGAATTTCTTGTCTTAGAATAGAGAATAAAGGTCTGTCCAAATAGTTCAAGCTTGGCAGATGAGTAGGTAGGTAGAGAAGCAAAGGAGCCCAAATATTTAATTTGGGCCCTTGGAAGAGATAAGGGTAGATTTATATAGAATGGCAGCTAAAAGAAAAGAAGAGAATTAGGGTTTGCTAGTTCAAAGGCACCCAATGAAAATGAAGAAAAAATGCTAGGAGTAATAGAATGGGTAAGTAGTTTTGATGTTGCACAAGCAATTGTATGAGGAATCTGGTTTCTCAAAGATGATTCCTCTCATTACTATCAGAAATACCATGGCAAGGTGTGGTAACAGATCAGATGTTGCATGTCTAACTTCCCCTCATCCCTTTTACAGCAATTACTTACTGACATCCTCCATGATAGTGGGATCAGCCCAAATATTCCTAGACTATTCCATTTCAGGTGAAAATTTAAGCAAAATGACATTTCTTCCATGGGCCAAGAAGCCACATTTCTTGTGTAAAAATCCTTTTCTTCCATTGTGCTAAATCTCCAAAATTCATGACTTCAATCCTTTCTATTTTCCCTAAGCCTAAGTTTTACCTTATTAAACTTAGTGCCTTGATCAACCCTACCTTTCATATTAACATGCTAACTCTATTATATAGCTCTTATATAATGTTTCTCCCGCCCCTATTATATGTAAATTCACAAAAAATCCCAAAAAGTTTAATATCTCGCCCTCGGCTTATTTATGGCCATATGTTAATGTTTTAAAGGGGGTCCAAGGTTTATCCAGAACCTTATGGACAACCCTCCCCGCGCGCACATACAAATAATGGATTTCATTTAACATTCGGTTAAATGAATAACCAACCCGCCCACCTAAAGTTGAAATACATTACAAAACCGCGCAAAAACATTATAAAAACGTTGAAATATTACGGCGAGTCCCTATGCCATAGTCCTCCACCTGTTTTGTATGCCGCCAACCGTCGGATCATAGCCCGTAGATCTAACGGCCCACATGAATATCGGAACCCTTCCGATCAACGATCGATAGCGTCCGGGGAACGGTGGTTTTTCTGCCGTACCCTGGGACAGGTGTCAACTTCCCGATATGCTCGAAGCCCCCCCCCCCCCCCCAATACCACCCTGGCCCAAAGTCGGTGCAGGGGCCAAACCACTTACCGCCTATGCCCCCTCTCCGTTGACGTCACCCTCGCTGACATCATCCAACACATCATCCGCCACCTCACCTCCGTGTCACCTGCCACGTCGTCTGCTAGGTCAGCCTCCGTACCCCCGCTACACGACAAAGGATGTGTCATGCTGATGTCACCTGACCGAAGCACGCCAAAACCCGCCAACAATCAAATTTTGTCAAAAGGCGTAAAAGAGTTAGTTTTGCTGAATTTTCTTTATTTGCGTTGTGCAACATGTGCATGCGATTTTTTGACCAAAACAGTTGTTTGACTGCACAGTCCGCCACCCAACTAAATTAAACCTGCAATCCAGTCTTCAAGCTCGGTCTGCCACCTACATTTTGCACAAGGCACCCATTGAACCAGGTATTTATCTGAATTTTGCTCCTAAACCCCGTTTTTTCTAGTTTTCTCTATAAATTCGCTAAAAATACCCAAATTTGAGACAGAAACGCTGTGCTGCCTACAAACCCACGCACTGTAACCTCGGTTTTTATCCATTTTACCAAGAAATCCCTCGAATCCTATCTCCCACCGCAAAATTTGCCCATTAAGCTGAATTTAAGCTTGTTTTCGCCTGCAATTTCCACAGAAAGGACCCAAAACTATCATTTTACCTACTATTGCTGCTTAAAACCCAAGCTCCAAGTTGAAAATTCACAAGATTATTTGAAAATGGAGGCTCCAGTGGCCCTGAATGTACTCCTCTTAATGCACCCCATAAGGAATTGGAATGGCTGCCTTTGGCCAATCGGGATTTTCAAATCCAAGACTTAGTTGGCGAAAAAAACCATCTACAAGCATTATGTGAACTCAGGAACAGTTACCTAAACAAAAATGATTTCTATGGGATATGGGAATCAAATCTACCCATGTACTACCTCCCCTCTGTCAATGTTTTCCCTGATATAATCCACCTATGCTGTGACAACTATGAACCAACCCAAAGGGAAGTCAAAACTCCATCTAGAACTACCCTCTTTCATATAACTCTTGAGTCCATAAATCAAATGCTAAACTTCAAACCAACTTAGCCTCTCGCTCCTCTTACTATGAAATTCTTGCTTGATGAGGGCCCCAAATTGTCCAATTCAGAGATAGCCCGAATTGCCCGAACATTTATGAGATCAGATCGCCAGCCTACAGAGCCACCTACTTTTCACCATGTATGGTTCAATGAAGTGGGCAAATTCCTCATTGATATGATATCTTATATCCTGGGATTCAAGACAAGTGAATATATTGATGAGATTGTATTAGTTTTCCTGTCCATGTTTACTCCAGGGCAGCCCCCTGCTGTCAAATATAACTATGCCTCATTCATTGCCAACAAGATCCATGACCAACTCTTGAATCTAGACAGGGAAGGAGTCTTTAAGTATACCTCTTACATATACCATCTTCTCCTGTATTGTCAGCGAGACAGTTTCCAATTTCCCATTAGAAAATTGGATTCTAAAGGAGAAAAGAGGTCTGTGATTTTTTGGACCTCAGTCTTTCATGAAGTCCACAACTCTCCTTTCTCTTACTGTGAGTTTATTCACATGTTTATATATCCAGCCTCTTCTCTACTAATGAGGGCTCCTCCTCCTAGATTATCTTATGATATGCAGAAAATTCTACAGCTCTCCAAAAGCTACAAAATAGGTGACTGGTACTTATACCATAATCACACTGAGATCAGGATATATGGTTGTGAGTTGTGCCCCTACAAGCTACCAAAATATGTGCCAAGGAGATTGTTTGCCTTGGAACATTTCAGGCAATTTATCAATTCAGATTTGACTCATTTTCATAGCACCAAGAAGAAGGCTCAGTTGAAATTGAGAGACCAGTTAGGCCCCTATGTCATGAACAAAAAAGAAGGGTGGCAGGATGCTGACAAGATATTGGGTGAAAAACTCAGATTAAAGAGGAGATTTTGGTGGGTACCTTATGACCCAAATGGTTTTATTTGTGAAAGAAAGGTAAAATTTAGGCTAGCTCCCTACGGTCATTGTAAGTTTCCTGAAATAGAACAATTTTCCAACCGAGATGAGTGGGTAGAAGGCACACTAATTGAACAGCTCACTGAGGAAGAGAAAATGGAACAAACTATGAAAAATCTTGAAAAGACTCTTGACCTGGACTCTTTTGGACAGGTCTCATTCAAAGTGCCACAGCAAACTAGAGTAGGCACATCATCTGCTGGAACTTCACAGCAACCCGCCCAAGAAAGCACTACACCAACTGCTAGTACATCAAAGGGCAAAGAGGTGCTGGACTCATAGCAGCACATGATGAGAGATCCACCAACAACATCAAAGGAACGGGGTCAAGGGCAAGCCCCTTCACTGCAGACAAAGGCACCTGAAATCCCAGCATTACAGACTCCTCTGAATGAGGAAAGAAGCAAGAAAAGGGACAGAGAAGAGACCACACCTACAAGTGGACCAGCAGAGCAACCAGAGGCCAAAAGGCAAAGAATTGATCCTCTACCTGAAGAGGAAAGTGTTGAGGAAATTATAGGAAGTCCAAGAGAGGAGAGGGCAACCAGCCAACAGACATCCACCAGCTCTCACAGGAAAGATCTGGACAGACAGCATAGTATGGAAGTTTCCTCCTCAAGGCCGCAAAGTAAGCAACATTCTGATATTAAATGAACATTCATGGATATTAAGGCCCAGAATGAGCCATTGAGACTGCAACTTTATGATCAATTTCTCAAGATGACCCCCTCCAAACAGCAAAGACTAATGTCTGCATATGACATTAAGGAGGAAAAAATGATCTTAAGTCATTTTAAACCTAAAGTTCAGCAACCACAGTCAGCAGCTGACTATATAAGAACAAATTTAGAGGTCTTTGCCAAAGACATACACCCAATGGACCAGATTGAGCTGCACAAACAAACTGGTGAAATGGTTTACTCTACATTGGCAGATAAGACAATGTTGGCCCATAAATTGCAAGACTCATTAAGCAATACATCTACCCAATTGGATTTGGAAAAGATATCTTCCTTAGCTAAAGACAACAGAATAAATACCTTAGAAGAAATTATTATTGAGCTGGGACATGATCCCAAGGATGCCAAGGGCATCAAAGCATTGATAAAGAAAAAGGAAGAAGATATTGCTGCACTTAGGAAACAATTGAAGTTGTCTGTCACCATGCACCCACAAACTACAGAACTTGTACAAGAAAAGGCAGAAGAAGACATGATGGATTTGCTGATGAGGATGAATCAAAGACTATGTGAGACAGAACAAGCCTTGGAAAAAGCATTACAAGAGAAACAGGGAGAGTCGACCTCCCAACCACCTGAAACAGCACCAACAATCACAACTGCTCCTCCCACGGGCACAACAGAAATCCCTCCTACTGTGTCAGCATCAACAGCAGGTACTTCAGCAACAACAACAGCAGCGGGCAGCAGCACTACCATGACCTCAGAGGAGTTAATTAAATCTATGGAAGAGCTAAAACTCCAAGTGTCAGAGTTAAAGGAAACTAAAGAAAAATTGGCCAAGCTAGAGGTAAGCTATGACAAATCTAAGATAACAGTTGCAAAGAGAACAAGAGAGGTAAAGGCCTTAGAAAATAAGGTAAAATCCTTAGAAAAAGATCTTACTTTTCACAAACCTCTAGCGAAAATCAAAACAATTGTATGGACCAAAATTGGCCAGTCTATCACTGATCAATGGCAATCAATTCAAACAATCCATGAGCAAATTGATTTGATAGAAATGGCCCAAGTAGAGATTCAAAAGGCCAGAGCATTGTTCGGAAACATGCCTGAACAGGCCAATAGACTAATCCATTTTTTGAGCACTCACACCAAGGAACAACTAGCAGCTCTGGAGATCAGGGACAGAACAGGCACCATTTTGACAGTGAAAAAGGTGCTGACCATGAGGAATTTTATATAGAATCTGGAAAGAAAGTGCCAAGAAATGCAGATAGAAATAAATGCCTTTACAGAGAAGTTTACAGTCTTGCAGAACAAAGGTTTACCTAGCTTATTAACCAGTGATCATAGACTGTTGACACATGCACAGTATGCTCACAGGGTAAATACATATGTTGAAAATCAGATTGCATCATCATCAAGCACTTCAGAGGATAAAACACTTCCATTAGGATAGAGCCTATATGAAAAATTGGAGAATCTGTTCTATATCGAACATGAAAAAAGACATCTTTTTGCATTCCATCCCAACTTCTATAGGTATACTGAAGCTGATGAAACATTAATAAAAATGCAAAGACATCAGTTGCCAGGGGACCAATGGTGGCAGAGCATGTTAGAGGTTTTACAAATGTAATTTTTAATTTTCTTTAAGTCATCTGCATCCAATCGAATTTTCAAATGCATGTGCCACATATCATAAAGATGAAAACAACAGAGGAAGGGAGTCGAGCTAAAATTGTAGCGCATTAAAGCAAGATCAGACGCAGATGAAAGGACCAAGAGAGTAATGCAAAAAATATCAGTAGGAGACAGACTATCAGCCAACTCACTGGGTGTAAAAGTCAAGCGTATTTGATCAACTAAAGTGGTCAGCACAGCAGCAATTACTTTTGCATTCATTTTTCCCTGTTTTCAATGGCATTTATTCCCAGGAGTAAAAGTAGATGGATGAAGTTATTGTGCGATATTTTCTCCATAAGATATTTTGTAAACTCTTTTTGTATAAAGGCCTCCCCAAGAGTTGTATTCGGGGTTGGTGATATCTCTTCTGGACTGTGTTGTAACTCTGAGGATTTTCAATACAAAGGCTATTGAAGTTCATTGTTGTTGCACCATCTGAATGTGGATTTGATGCTCTTGGTCCTGCTACAGGATTCTTGTGTCTTTCTATGGATCAATAAGTCCTCCTAACTTGTGTTTTGTAGTTTCTGTGTTTGCAAATTTCATACATGTTTCATAATCTTAGTAACAGAGAAAACGAATAGCCCAGAATTTGTTTAAATACACTCTGTGTTCAATCTCTGTTATTACTTATGTTTTCTTCAAAATTAGCATAAACAGGAATTCTTAGCTGCTCATGTTTCCATTGATTCTTTCGCTTTGAATATTAACAAGGAATCCTATACTGCTCCTTGATAATACTCATGCATTTTCCCTCTGCCAACATGATGAAGGATTCTTAACTGCCCTTCACCCACTGGCTTTCATTCCATCTATTTCCAGATTTTAAAATTGTTCCAAGATTGATTATCTTGCTCTGTAGTATTACCTTTTGCCAAAGAAAACACACTAACCAGTTCATCCTCACAGACTCCATTTACCCAATGGAATAAACTATTCAGACTTGCATCCCAATTCTGTTTAAGATCACCATCCAACAAACTTAAAACAAAACCCTGTACATCATAACTAGCCTAAAAATACCTCAAAACAAAGCTAAATTATAAAGAGAGAGCCCTCTCTGGATGCAGATTGGCTAGAAACTGCATCTAAAAGATTGGTTAGTGGTTACCTCGGCCGTATTCCCTCCTAGTATCCTCCTGGGCAACAACCTGAGTGATAACAGATCACATCCCATTGGCTTCTTTACAGAGAATAACCTGAAGGTGTTGATGAGAATTAACCACGTGGCCTCCCAATAGCGAGGTGATTTTAGCGACGAGAACTCGACCAATTGAGCTAACCCACGGGGCTAGAGATGTGAAATTTATATAAATATAAATAATATTATCAAGAACCAAGATAGTTCCATTTCAACTTCGGATCTACCAAGTGTTGAGAAGAATAAAATATCTTGAGGTGTAAATATTTTCTCAAGTTTTGCACTCAAAATGAGGTTTCCATCTTGAGAGATTTGGTTACTATTAGTGCTTGGTAGATACGAAATCTAAGATGGATCTTTATTGGCTCATAATCTAGATGTCAACAACATCATAAGAATGCTTCTTTAACTCAATAACGAAAATGTCCTAAATATTATGAGATAGCATACCCAAATTTGTTGATTTAACCTAATAGCGAGTTGACTGTGAGAATGTCTTTTCAAATCTATAACAAATATGAATAATTTAACAAAATCCAAGTAACACTATCTGTATGCCTTTTCAACTGTATAGCAAATGCCAATAATTTAACAAGTAATTCCAAGTAACACTCTAAGAAATTCTTTTCGACTCTATAGAAAATGCCACAAACATTACGAAATAGCTCCTTCAACTTAATAGCTAAACACAAGCATTGCAATATTGTTTATTCAACCTAATAAAAAAATGCCAAACATAATTGGTGGAGGTGCCTAATCAATTTGATAACAAGATGCAATTGTAAAGGGTGTTCATTATACTTAATAGCTAAAATCTAAAATGTCAAATTACTATGATATGCAATGGAGATCATTTTTTTCCCAAATTTCATGTTTGGAAAAACGAATAGTACTTAGGGTAAACTCTGTAATGTTCAAGGCATAAGGTTGATCAACAACTAGGATTTAAGCCATCACAATAATATATTTGTGTGGAAACTGAATTTATATAACGAAGATAATAGCATTCCTCCCGGCTACTCAAACTTAATCTAATTAACTCACTTAAATATAATTGTTAAAAAAAAAAATCAAATCACAAAATTATCGTTATTTCCAACCGATTAACTTTCATGCACTAATTTTATACCATCAAATTTGCAATTGCTATAGGAAATTCATATTTATAATGAAATATGTACATTTATATATGTTTGTGAGCCAGATTGCTTCTCTTGGTATAGGTTAGAGAAATGCTTATTTTAGTCCCAACGTGGGTTTCATTATATTCAAAAAAATTGCAAGTGACTTTAAGTCGTTTAAAATCACTAGTATCACATTTAGTTATACATTTTTAATTTTAACTAAATTGCCAATATCTTTTAAGGCATTTAAAATCATTAGTCATATTTAATTGCATATTTATATTTTTAGGTTTATAACATAGTATATTAAAAATATGTAATTTTTTCACTATTCAAAATGGAGTTGGTGATGATGATGATGATGGTTAACGTCCATTGAGACCAAATTGGTCTATCGGACTTATAATTTTCTTTCTTAGTTTCTAATTGTCTGGCTCCTCGTCTTTCTTGGCGATATTGGTGCTGTAGTTTTCTTTTTTTTCTCTCTATGGTCTTCCAACTTTCTTTATCTTGCATCTCCTTCATCTCTTCTGGTTCCTAGGACATTGGTGTCTTAGCTTCGCGATCTATTGTGTTCGTCCTTTTGAAGATAGTCGGAGAAAAAGTTTGGTCTAGGAGATCTGCTTTGCTGTTAAATGAAGATTTATGTTGTGTGGTATTCGAACCCTCATAACTGTTGATGCTTAAGGGGTTGTCGAGTTCACTCTTTTGTTGTTGGGCGGGGCTTTCCCCCTGCTTGTTTTGAGAGTTGTTTCTTTCTTGCCCGATTTCTTGTGATTCTGAGTTTTCTCGAGAGTATTCTTCTTTGATGACAGTGTAGTGTTCTTTTTGTACTCCTTCCCTCCATGTAGATCAAGTAATTAATTTCTTATTATATAATAGGCATTTATGTGTAATTGGGTATTTAATGTGGAGTTAATGTCGAACCAACATAGATGTGTCTTAACTTTGGATCTACCAAGCCAAGATGCAAACCTCTTTTTGAGTGAAAAACTTGAAGAAATAATTACACTCGAAGAGATTGTATTCATCTCGACCATTTATCTAGAATTAAGATGGATCTATATTGTTCTTAATAATATTTATATTTATATGAATTTCACACACACACACACACACACACACACATATATATATATATATAATTCTCAAGTTTTATACTCAAATAAAGGTTCACATCATGAGTGATCCTCTCGACACTTGGTAGATTTAGAGTGAAGATGGATCTATATTGATTCTTAATAAGATTACTCATATAAAATTCACATCTCTTCATCTTCTTATTTTTAATTTTTATTAAAACCTTTATCATACATATATTTACATATATATGATAGTTTATTTTGAAATATTTTATAAGTTTATTTTTTTTAATGTGATATGCATTTTATATATATATATATATATATATATGAAACCCTCGAATAGGGTAATGGATGAAGCAAAGGGGATAACCCCCGTACCAAACCAATAGGTCGGGAGACGTGGCACAATGCACCTCAACAAGTTTAATACAACTGCAAAGGGTAATTACTCCTGCTTGGTCCAATAGATGAACCGTCAGTGGGATTATATTTGTGGCAACATAATATGTGCGAAGAAGAAGGTGGTGATTATTGTTAACATGTTTGTATTCATTCAAATGTGTGGTCCAGAGCTTGAGATTGACAGTGCACTAGAATGGCTTGCAAGGTGGCATGAGAATCACAGTTATAGCGAGACAAGCTCCCAACCATTCATTATTTAGGTTAAGGCTTTCTCCACCTTGTGTCTAGTGTAGTGAGGGGAGGAAGGTGTTGTTTTGAGTTCTATCGGGTATGTGTTATATTATTTGTACAATTAGTGTTATGTGTTGGACACAACAGAGGGTTAACAAGGGGGTAGCCCCTTTGCACGAGGTTTGGGGCAATGCTCCAACTTTTTTTGGCTGGACCCACCCGTGGTTTTGTGTATGGTTTTGCTCATGGTTTTATACATGATGCTTTTTCCCATGGTTTTGTAGATCTGGTCAAAGGAACTATGGTTATGTTCAAATCCAAGGCTAATGGATTGAGAGTTTATGAATGCTTCAGCATGTATATAATGCATTGTAACATTGAAAGGAATATAATGAAAAATCAATTTGGTTTTCCCAGTTTTGAGTTCTAAGAGAAAAATCTTTGTGTATATTTTATGTTCTCGCTATTGTATATTTTTGTTTTTTAAGAATTCGTTTGTAGGTATTATCTATACAAGGTTAAATTCTACAAGTTCTAGAATGAATTATAGGGACTTGTTAATTCAGGGTGGAGGAACATAAGGCGTATTTGGCAATTATCTCTAGATGAAGAGGAAATTGTCGAGCGATCAAGCGGCAAAGCCACAATTAAGTCTGCTAAAGATTGTTTGACTTCGGATCTTTAGGCATAGTGCATCAATTTTATTTTCAAGTAATCACCCTCCCTTTTGCTCGATTCCCTTTTTTGATACTGGCTACCACTTGCTATGTCTGTAAGGTGTCTTGTGTGTACTTTCTTATTTCAATTGGATTATGGGGGTGGGTGACCTATATATTCTTGATGCTAAGACCTAGACAGGTGGAAAATGTAAAATTTGGAGGGGTCTAAGGGATCCTCGAACCTAGGTGCAATCGACATATTGTGCCAGGTAAGCGAAATTTTATGGGGATATTACGCGTGCATTTTATTTGGATTATGTATCGTCTAGCCACTAGAGCTCGTTAATCTGTCTTGAGAATTATATTGTTTGTCGAAGGTGTTGGCTAGAACCTCTATGAGTCTTTGTCTATTAGTGGTGCATAGTCTCCTGTGAGTTTATAGGTTTTGGTTGGATCATTTCCCACTGCGTATAAAAACAAGCTAGGTGGTGGTAGTATTACATTTGGTAGGATGTTGGATTAGGTCCAACTCAATGTGAGAGGTGGCGTGGCAAGTCTATGGGTGTTTGGGGGTAAGAAGTTGATGGGGGTTGGAATTTTACAGTGTCATTAGGAGATGACTGCCTTGCTAGAAAAGGTGACCTGCTAACATACGATCAAACTTTTGGTAGGGTGAGGTGGCTCTGGGGGGAGAATCCATGTATGTTCGGTACCATGTGTTGTTTGTTGTCTAGGATCCACGTGGTGCCTTCACAATGCCTAGAATGAGAGCCAAAGTCAGAAGAGGGTCAGCCTATTATGAGGAGCGTGCTCATAGAGGAAATACCCATATGCATCAATGTTATAAAAAAAATTGCAACTAGATACTGAGAGCATATCCCAACTCATGTGTAGGTGGAAGTGGTCAGGTCTAAGAGGAAAGCATCATGCCACAAAACTTCCTTCTCAAAATCTGAAGTTATGGAAAAATGGACAGACTAGATCCCTGATATGAGACATACTTGAAGTAGAATTAACCAATATATGTTGAAAATAAACTTATATTGGTAGATGAAATTCTTACTGGGACGCACTCTACTAGATCTGCATGAGTCCTAGATGGACATGTTTCATTCATTAGACCATACGCATGGGCACCCGAAGGACTATGATGGAATATTGGAGAGGGTTGAATGCAAATTGGCAATGATCAAACAACATCTTGGCATCCCATCGGTAGTAGCAAGAACTCTAGTTGATCCAACAAACCCAATCCTAATAGCAAGCTCTGATTCAGACCCCATTACTTGACTATGTGTATGGATTTGGTATATGGTTTTACTCTTGAGGTTTTTTTTAATCGGGACTAGCTATGCCACTATATCGACTTAGGACGCATCTTTATAAGTGTTGTTAGTTTACATTTGTCTCTCTCATCTCTTCAACAAGTTCATTTTTTGTTATGGTCTGGTCTCCCCTGTGAGAGATTAACTCACTTTTTGTACCTCATAATATAACCTCTTGTTTCCAAAGTTAATATATTCACTCCAATTATAATATATATATATATAATATATATATAGAGAGAGAGAGAGAGAGAGAGAGAGAGAGAGATTCAATTGACCATATAAATTAAAATAATATATATATATATCTAATTTTAATTTATATGGTCAAATGAATCTCTCTCTCTCTCTCTTACACACACACACACACACACACATATATATATACATATACATATACATATATACATATACAATATATATATACATATACATATACATATACATATATATATTATATATATACATATACATATACATAATATATAATACATATAATTACATATATATATCATATATATATATAGTAATATATATATATATATATATATATATTATATATATATATATATATATATATATATATATATATATATTATATATATATATATTAGATAGATTAGATTAGATTTATCTATTTAGAAATATTTTCATTTTTAATTATATGCTTATTAATTAAATTTTTATTAAGTTTTTTAATGTTTATTAATTATATGTTATGAAATGTCATGGTTATGAATATGAATTATCTTCTTTTTTTTTAAGTCAAATACTTCTATTAATTCAGAAATAGATTACATCGTGGAGATATTTTCTTCAGAAAAAATAAGGACTCACTCCGACCGGATTTGTTGGTCATCAAGTACAAACAAAAAGTTTGGGATAACAACATAACAAAACTATGCACCCACATATAAATGGACCAAATGGCCCAAAATTGTGCAAAAAACATAATATAGCTTATTCGCCTCATTATCCCTTAACATTATTAGGATCCTGAGCAACATTATCACCCTCACTGAGGTGGTGGAAAGCGTCATGAACATGACACTCCATATGTGCCATGCATCCCTTGAAATTTTTCATCCTATCCTGAAGCCTCTTCTAGCCTCTACGCAGGGACTCCTCGTAGCCAAGGATATGCCACTGGGTATGTTGAATATCATTAAGGAAACTGATGACTTCATTCTATTCATCAAGGCGGTGTTGAAACTATTGGTCAACCACTGCTTGAACTACATGAATTTAACTTTCCAAGGAATCGAACAGGGTTGGTAAATCTACTCGCCCAGGAGAGCCACCAAACGGTTGTTCCACGTCACCTTCATTCATGAGCTGAACTGCTAGAGTTTGGTTAGCCTGACCCCTCTGACCCCCACCTCTACATGGTCATCCACGTTGATGCAACATGGAGAGACCTCAAAAAGAACTTCACAACCCCAAAACAATAATCCAAAACCCCTGAACCCAGTCCACACTCTAGGCCCGCAAGACCATACCCTTCACAGGTTGTAAAAATCCCACCTTCCTATGTCGACTCAACAGGACAGCCCAATTAAAAGGGACCAACCCAACACATATCTTGAATATAACACAAAGAACTAGAGCCAACACCATAAAAAGCCAAGGACCTAAAATTATCAAACCCACCCCTCTAACACCAAAGTACACAACAAATAGGAAAACTTCAGAAAAGGAACTTTCATAAAAAAGCCAATAATCTGCCACAAGACTCGAAACCACAGCGTAACCCACTAAAAATCCCCCAAAGCTCCATAGGCCTTTAGTAACCTTAAAGGCCACCACCGCGTCAAGCACCTCCAAGCAGATGAAGTTATAGATCCGCCCACAATCAAAATTTAGCAAGAGAAGAAATTGTGTCTTCCAAGGCCATCCACCAAGGAGGAGTGACTCCTTATTCGACCACCCTGACAGCCAATTGGAACAAGCTTACTTAACATACCATAATTCCAACGCTGCAAATGGCCAAAAGAATTGAATTTTTTGGTAGCTTGCACAGACCTCCACTTTGTCACCCTTGACTTCAAGAGATTCAAAATATGAGTGTGACTCCTCGCCAAGTTTTCCACTGCTACAGACTAGATCTTCAGCAAGGTCCAAGTTCAAACAACGTTGTGGTCCTAGGTCCCATATGACTGCCTAGGCATCTAAGAATAATCATGCACCTCTAGAGAACACCATGTTTCTCGCACGAGAGCTTCCCCATAGAGATAAGAATAGATAGGGCTCTCTAAAGAGGCCCCCTGTAAATCCTGCACAGACAATTCCCTCAATAGACCCCGCTCTCATCTCACCAGTCCGAAAAACGTACTCAACTTCCATTACCAAGAGCATTATACCCATTAAAACCTCAAGAATTTTCCTTTGTAGGTCCCCTTACCTTGCATGTTTAACACGTCACTTCATCAAAACTTTCATGTGGGATGGCCATTAATTCCCATAGCTTGAATAGTGATTTTTGCACCTGTCACCCCCAATGGGGAAGATTTATCCTTATCCAATATCATTACTATTTTATTCAAGTCCTGAGGAGCAATATCTGGAGGCCATCAAGAAGCAGCCTCGACTAGACGCCAAAATTCCCTAGTTGGCTAGCCAGTCAGCTACTTGATTACCCGATCGATGAATGTGAGAAGTGATCACATAAGGGAAAGATAAAATTAAATCCTTTACGTGATTCACCTGTGACTCCAATCGCCAACTCCTGATTAATTTAGATGGAGGGGATGCATGCAACATTTTTTGAGCAGCCTTGATCACCATGAAATAATCTCCTGTGAGTTGGATCATTTTTGCATGTAGACCACGAGCCAAGAGGAGTCCTTTCTCTAGTGTCATGAATTCAACCACATTATTGGTTGATACCCCACAAAATATGACGTAGCATCCGATTGGATAACCTTCTAAGTCTTTGAGGATTCTGCCATACCCATTCGAGCCTAAGTTTCACTTTGATGTTCCATTAAAGTTTATTTTTAACAAATCCCTTAGGAGGAGGGATAAAGGCATAAGGGGAATAAATTTGATCTTTAATGACAAACATAGACTATAGACCCATCATCGACTGGGATAGACCAAGGTATGAAAAGATCACAACTTCCTCCCTACTAGCCTTCTAATCATCGTCCACCCATTTATCTGCTAAGATTGATTCTTAGACATTTTCTTTTATAGTTTTCCAGATTGCCTGAGATATGGATATTTGATCTTTAAATATAATTATGTTGTGTCCCTTCCATATGTTCCACAGAAGGAAGCCCAAAACTAGTACCCAGGATTTGTTGACAAACAGATTTTTAAATAGGGACATCTGTCATTGTTTTATGTTTCAATGAGGTTGTTCCTTGATCAATTCGGATGACCAAAGGCGTTTCTTACTTGCCCCCAAAGAGTCTCTACTTCCAAACAGGAACTCAATAAATGCTCCAAACTTTCCTCTTGCATTTTGCATATAGGGCACCAAGAAGGGCATTATAACCCTTTCTAATAAGTTGATCCCAAATTAGCAGCCTTCGTCTAGCCACAAGCCAAAGAAAGTGGGAAACCCCTGGCCATAAATTGGATGTCCAAATTTTCCACTAGAGAAGATCTTGAGGAATGTTTTCATTTCCCGCAACTAATGAATATGCTTCTTTAGTGGAAAACATACCTTGAGACCTATATCCCCATCTTATTTTGTCGTTCCCCTCTGATATAGGAATTCGTTGTTCCATAGGATGTTATTAAAAAGTGACCAATTTTGTATTCCTTCGACCCCTTGCGATTCTGTCTCTATATACATATTATAATTTTTTTACTTAAAAAAATATTTGTAGTTTTATTAATAAAAACAAAATTACAATATATCAAATTGAATTGTATTACTTTTTTATTTGGGTCAAAAATATGTTTTTATTATTATTATTATTATTATCATCATCATCATCATCATCTAATGTTTCATTTTACGAACACAACAACATCTCTCCCGTATTGAACTCACATTTAAATGTTTACACTCATTTACAACCATTACAACATCTCTTCCATAATAGGTTGTAGAGTGCCTCTTGGCACAACAATTTCAATAAATACTAATAGTAATAGATATTTGAATGTGAATTATTAGGTTGAGACTATTTTTGAATAGGGTTTCTAGAATTATAATTTAACTATAAAAAATTATTAGTTGGATTGTAGGGATTTCACCGCAATTGAATATTCTAAAATATTCTTATTCGTAGTCACACATCTAAGGTTGAGATTATCTCAAAAGTAGTTATGTCATTTCTACCATTTTAATTAAATTGATTAATATCATATGAACAAATGTTATGTGAGATGAGTTATGATTTTTTGGGCATGTGATATTGATAAGTCAAGCATTGTAACAAAGCTTATTTACAAGTTGAAAATCTATATGATTAAGTGGAGGTAAACCTATATGGTTAAAAATAATGTTGCATGTTTTTTTCAATATACATATGCTTAACTCATTATTGATTAATTTTATATAATAATAATAATAATATAAAGAAAGTTATAATTTAGATAATTTTCATGCTCTCATTTTTTCTTCTTTAAATCTTAGCAATGTAAAATGTATCATGAAATAAGTAGTTTGATAATTATCATGGATTGACATCTATGGGCTTTTACCAACCATTTAATTTGTATAGTTGTGCTAGTAAATAAAATATTACAATATCAATTATATATAATATAAAAGATCAATTGAAAATAAAAATAAAAATAAAAAATCTTCCAATTAAAACATTTCAATTGCGTGTTATTCAATATAAAGACATTTATAAGGACTTCTATGCTCAACATGGTGTTGATGTGTGACATCCACGTAGACATACATATACATAAAATCTTTATGTATGTAATGCTCGTTTAAAATGTAATGTTTGGAAAGAAAATGATTCCTTTCCAAATATAATAAATTCAAAAAGAAATTACACTAATTAAAATCATTTATATCACATTCCCACACTTATATTATTAATTTCCATTTATATTAATTAATCAACAACAACAAAAATCATTACATCAATACTATCAATATCACAAAATCATAAAGATACTTAAATTACACAAATTCATCCATACTTTTTCATATTTCAATTTTGTATTTTAGCATTCAAAATCATATGAACTCATGGATACTTAAATCCACGTATGTTTTAACTTTTAATATCAAATATTGGATGCCTTTTTTTTTCTTTTTTCTTTTCTTTCTTTTTTTTTTTTGTCTATAAGGAAGAAAGCATTGATTCTATTGAATAAGAAAGGAGTACATGAGCGTAATCTTATAGTATATGGTCCTGTGTAAAATGAAGATCACACAAATATACAACTTTCTACAACAATAATAGTGACTGAGAGAGCGAGACACAAATAAGATGGAATCAATATTTCCAAGATTACACCAAAGACTTAAAAGTGTTCTCTAATAATTCACAAAAACTATTATGCCTAAATACTTGTTAATAGTACTAAATATAAGACAATTCTATACTCCAAAAATTGTGTCTGAACATGACAATAAAAAGTGAAAGTTAGTTGACTAGGTGATGGAGCCACACCGTACTAGTTACTATAATAGTCTATATTCATTCATGAATCCCGTTTAGGATCTCCCACTGATGATTGTGCTATTCACGAGAAAACAGATGATCTCAAGCAATAAAAAGGTGTCCAATGTTTAAGATTTGAAGGTTCATCCTTTATTCAAAGAAAATGAAACCAACTTCCTCACAGATAGCCTTCTTAGAGAGAGAATCTGCCTATCTGTTCCACTCTTTGTGGATATGGTGAAAATTAAGAGAGTGAAAATTGTTTTTTAGAGCGATAATTATGTCCATCTAATGGTTTAGGCATAAAACCTGCAAATTGTTGTTTCTGGTGATCCAACCAATGACACATTTTGAGTCATCAAAAACCCGAAGAGTTGTAAGATGCATATGGGATGCAAAATAAAGAAGGGACCAACATGAACAAATCTCACCCTTAGTGTTAGTTCCATCACCAAAGTTTGCCCATATATGGAAAGAAGATGACCCCTGTTGAAGAATATAAGCATATCCACCATAATGGTAATCTTGGGATGCACCACCAAAAAAGCCAAATCGATAGAAACTGCAACTTTGGGGAAAAGAGAATGGATAGAAAGGTTTGTGTAGAGCAGTTCTCAAATAGACTTTGAAGAACCCAATAACCCGAGGAAGGATGTAGTGTGGATTAATGGAGATATCCTCAAAAATTCACTTGTTCCTTACCTTCCATATGCTCCAGACAATGAAGATAAGTAGTGATTTATAGGTCCCATCTTGTGATCTCACCACTCCATACAAGAAGCAAACAGGGAAAAGAGACTAGAGTCCAGCAAATGAAGAGTAGATAAAGCATCTAACCATAAATACCCTTAGAAAGTACACTGGAAGAAGAGATGATCAATTGTCTCAAACCAATTTAGACATAAAATACATATATTCGGGAGATGAAAACCCCTATGTAGCAAGTTGTCCCATGTGAGAATGCAATTTTCTAGGACAAGGCAAACAAAGCACTTAAGTTTATGCAAAAGAGGACAGTGCCAAAGTTTTTTGTACCGCCACATTTTAGTGTGATATGAAGATAAATTGATGATGGAATCATAGGTCAAATTGGTTGTAATCTAACCAAAGGCTGAATTCCAACACCAAACCATTGTATCTTCATCACTAGACAAGAAAATCCCATTTGATGTGAGGCCTTTGATAAAAGAGTCCCATTATGTGTTCATATACCCCTATAGGCCCAAATCCAAGGAGCTTTTCCAAACACAGGTACACTAAGCCTTTGGGTAATATGCTAATAATTCACAACATCCCTCAAGGCTACAAGACACTCAGGGGCCAAAGGACCACCCTAGGTGACCAAACCTTGAGTTGGGACTACTTTTCTCATAACTTAACCCCCAAACGCATGCATGACAAGGCCTGGGTGTGGTTGAAGGCCTCCAACTACACACACAACACTTCTTGGGTGCGGTTGTGACCCAAATTATCTAGTTCAAAGGGTACAGTCCTGAGATCTAAGCCACAATTCCAAGTTAGCCTTAAGACCACTGCCTAGAACTTCCTGATACTTCTCATAATCATAAATGACATAAAAACAAGGATACACATTGAAAATTGAAGGCAAAAATTGACCTAGACTACCTAGAAGATAACATACATTTCGTCAAATACACGGAAAACATGTAAGCTACATGTCATGAATGTGTATTTGATCATAATAGTCTAATATTCATTTGAGAATCATCAAGAAGGCCCTATGCCCTCTCCACATAGCAACAATGACATTTATCAGTCCATACATTTATCAACCAATCAATAACTAAACAATTCACGACAAGAGCCATATATGGTACACATCATATAACCAGAAAATAACCAACATATAAACCATGGAAACTCAACCATAATATCGCCAACATAATCACTGCAAATGCTCATAGATCACAATAAATAAATGTCTCTATTTATATATGAAAATACCAACCAAGGCAGGGACTTCCACGTACCACCCTACCGTAGATTGGGTTGAGGAAAATCTCTCTTTCAACCAATCACCCTTCTGCCATATTCCAAGCATTAATTTGGGATCTCATGGAATAAACCAAACAAAACCATCCAAGGCTTCCAGAGGCCAAACCACCTCAACCCTCAACCATAGTGATTCCACCTCCATGGTCGAACATCACTAGCACCAACCAGATCAGTCTCTACCCAAGTTATTGAGGACTCTAGGAACTAGTAACGCAACCCATAGCCTTCCAGGGCTCCAAAGCGTTTGTCCAACCCAGCTCCAGGGACTAGTAGCTCAACCCACCAAGGTCTCCAGAACATTTGTCCCAACCTAGGCTCCAGGACTAGTAACTCAACCCAAGTTGTTCCAAGGCTTCCAAATCGTTTGTTCCAACCCACATCCATAAGGAATTATGAGCACCAATCAAAGAACAATCAAGTGGAAAGACCCACAACACCATGACTCTCCAAGAAATATAAGGCAAGGCTAAAACCACAACCAATCCAGGCAATCCTCCATGCCAATGAAAACACATAACAAGGAAATCATGTGCACATGCATCCATAAATCGAAAAGGAAATCACACATGCAACTTGTTACCCACAAAACAATCCAAATCTAGTTGTTGATCCACCTATTCCCTTGCACTTTCCTTCTTTCCTTTTCCTTCTTTTTCCAAATCCAATGTATGCCAAAGTTCTCCAAGCATGCTATAAGATTTCTCTAAGTGTGCAAGAGTGTTATATATTGAGAGAATAAAAGAGAGTTCCACCCAAAAATTGTCAAAAGGCTGTGAAATGATCCTCATGAGCCTTTTTATCATTTAGGTCTCTATTTTCTTCATTTTCCTTCATTTTTCCAACAATTTCCCTCTCATGCAAATTTGTGTCTCTTCACCTCCCTTTTATCTTATTTCCCTTTATTTCATAAATACAATAGAAATTAATGTCATTTTTCCTTTACCAATGCCTTTTCCAATTTCCATGGCCATTAATTAATCACCAGCAATACCCATCGCTACGTTTTGCTGACATTCAACATGGAGTACATGTCCCATGACCTTGGTCTTTTTTATTTACATATAAAATCAACCAAGGGTTCTTACAAACCCCTCCCCTTAGGGGGACACTAAATCACTGAAAAATAAAATGTACTGCCCAAGGAGCTTTATAGCACAGCTCGGTGTAGTATTTATAATGAAAAACTACTGCAAACCATGACCAACATAAGAAACATGCAATCATACCGCTTATTGGAGCTTTATAACACAGCTCATTGTGATATCTATAACAACATCCGCATATACATATACCAAAAACTCATTTGCTCGAACCAGCAAATAATGAATGATACATAGCCCGCATCAGATCAGTCATCTCCCATGTAGCTTCATTGGGCCCAAAGTGCTTCCAATGCACTTTAACCTACTCGGTTCCTCTATTTAAGAGCATGATTTGTTTCCATTGCAATATGCATTATGGTTATGGTTGGAATTATCCCCCTGGTTCCACCTACAATACAGACCAGTCAATCACATGATCAACATCTTGGACATACTTCTTGAGAAATGAAACATGGAAAACATCATGGACTTTCATTGTTGGAGGTAGTGCAAGTCTATAGACCATTGGTCCAATCCTCTCAAGTATCTTAAAAGGCCCGCAATACCGAGGTGCCAGCTTGGCACGCAATTCAATCCTCAAGGAGCTCCTCTTGGGCTTGATGCGCAAGTACACATGCTCCCTAACCTGAAACTCTTAAATACTTTGTACTGGTTTGCATAACTATTCTCATGTTGTGTGTTGCCTTCAAATTCCTTTTAATAATGTGCATTTCATGTTCCATTTCTTTCAACGTATCCGATCCAATCAACACCCTATTCATTGGATCACTCCAACTAATAGGAGTATTACAACCCTGCTCATAAAGTGCCTCAAGCAAACTCATCCTCAAGGTCTCCTGATACCCATTATTATATGCAAACTTGACCAATGGAAGATACTTTTCCCACTTCCTTTGTTGATGCATAACGTACATCCTCAACATGTCCTCAAGAATCCTATTAACCCTCTCTGTCTATCCATATGTATGCAGATGATAAGTTGTACTTAAAGCCAAATTTGTCCCCAAACCTACAAACAACTCCTTCAAAAACATGGAAGTGAACTTGGTACCTTTGTTTGATATGATCTTCTTAGGAACACCATGCAATCTCACTATCTCCCTGAGAAAAATATGAACTACCTCACTAGCTGAATTCATAGACTTAACTGCAATGAAATGTGCTACCTTACTTAACTTGTTAACCACAACCATGATATAATCATGTTGCTTCAATGTCCTCTGCAAACTTGTAATGAAGTCCATGGAAATGACCTCCCATTTCCACTCTAGAATCGAAATTGGCTGCAATAAACGACCTGAATGCTTACACTTTGCTTTTACCTGCTGACAATCCAAACATCTCACAACAAACTTTGCCACCTCTTTCTGTAAGTTCGACCACTGGTAGAAATTCTTAATTGTTGTCAACATCTATTAATATCTCAGGTGACCTGAATACAACTTAACATGAAACTCTCTCAAGATAAGCTTCTTAAGCTTATTGCCATATGGTACATAAATCCTGTTCTTGAATCTGACCAAGCCATTTGTTGTGAGATGGTACTCCTCATCCATATTACCTTCACCTTACTGATGTAACATGTGCCTCAACTACTAATACTTGTCATCATGTTGTCCTGCCTGTAGGATCTGATCCCACAAGTCTGTCCCATAAGAACTCATTACTACAATGTGATTCACCTGCACTCTTCTAGTAAGAGCATCTGCAACCCTATTCTCCTTACCCTTAATGTACCTGATCTAAAAATCAAACTCACTCAGAGTAGCCAACCATCTAGCTTGTCTGGAATTCAGATTAGATTGATCAAATAAGTACCTCAATCCACTATGATCACTCGTCAAAATAAACCATCTTCCAAGAAGATAATGCCTCCACATATTCAATGCATGAATGATAGCTACCAACTCAAGATCGTGCATCACATAGTTTTGATTGATCTCATTCAACTTCCTTGACTCATAACATACGACATGTACTGCATGCATCATAACTCCACCAATTCCTCTCTTGCAAGCATTTGTATATACCACAAACTCTTTATCTAGATTTGTAATCTTCAAGACCAAAATATTCGTAAGCAATTGCTTCAACTGCTCAAAACTAGTTGCACATTCCTCTGTCCATTCAAACTCCTTTCCTTTTCTCTGCTGTGATGTAATATGATAGGCAATCTGTGAAAGTTCCCAATGAACCGCCTATAGTAACCTGCTAGTCCCATGAATGATATGACCTAATCCACATTCGTAGGTGCTGCCAACTCCATAATAGCTCTAATATTTTCCGGATCCATTGCTATACCTTCTTTGGAAATAACATGTCCCAAGTAATGTACTTCTGTCGGAGAAAAAAAAAACAAAAATAAAAACAACCAAACAAACAAACAAAAACAAAAAACAAAAAAACAAAACAAAAACAAAACAAAAACAAAAACAAAAACAAAAACAAAACACACAAAAACAAAACAAAACAAAAACAAAAACAAAACAAAAACAAAAACAAACAAACAAAAACAAACAAACAAACACAAAACAAAACAAAACAAAACAAAAATAAAACAAAACAAAAAACAAAACAAAACCAAAAAAACAAAACAAAACCAAAAAAACAAACAAACAAAACAAACAAAAACAAACAAACAAAAAAAAAACAAAAAACAAAAAACAAAAAAAAACAAAAACAAAAACAAAACAACAAAAACAAAAACAAAAAAACTACATTTACTAAGCTCAGCATACAATGGATGCTCTCTCAACAATTTTAACATTGTTGCTAGGTGCTCTATATGCTCTTCCTCATTCTTAGAATGTATCAATATGTCATCAATGAATACTATCACAAACTTGTCCAGATAAGGACACAACACGCTATTCATCAGACACATGAAAATAGTTGAAGCATTAGTCAAACCAAAAGGAACCACAACAAACTCATAATTCCCATACCTAGTCTGGAATGTGGTTTTGTAAATGTCCTATTCTTTGATGTGTACTAATGATATCATGATCTCAAATGAATCTCCGAGAACACTGCTGCTCCCTTCAATTGATCAAACAAATCATCAATTTGCGGCAAATGATACATGTTCTTGATCATCGCCTTGTTCAACTGCCTGTAATCAATACACAACCTGAGAGTACCATCCGTTTTCTTTACAAACAATATCAATGCACCTTAAGGCGACACACTTGTCCTAAATGTATCCCTTATCAAGCATTTTCTTAAGCTACAACTTTAACTCCACTAATTTTGGAGTGCTCATCCTATAAGGTGCCTTCAATGCTAATGTTATTCTCGACATCAACTCAACATAAAAGTAAACTTCCCTATGAGGTGGTAACTCTGAAATATCTACTGGAAACGCATCCTAAAATTACTACAAAACCGAATACCTATTCAAGACTTCAACATTCTCAACATCCTTCCCTTTGTCACTGGAAATATGAACTACAAACAATACACACCCTTTCCTACTACTCTGCTTTGCATGTTGTTGTAGCGGCTACAACCACCGTCCAAAATTTTGCCTTCACTTTGTTTTGGAGCCTCCCTCCTCAACATCTTGGCAGTTGTCTTGCACTTCTCAGGTAATTGTGTTTCATTTAAATTTATCTGTCTCTTTACAACTTTTGTTTGCTTACTTATTTTGTCAACTAACCACAAGTTGACCCAGTGACATGGTTTACATCGGGCTCTTGTGTTATCTTGGAAAATTGCACAGTCCTAGAGGGCAACCTACCTTGCTCTCGAGAATTGCGCAGAGTAGCCCAACAACTTACCTTGCTCTTAGAAATTGCGCAAAGTAGCCCAAAAACTTGCCTTGCTCTTAGAAACCATGCAGAGCAAGCAGTCATGCGTTGCTCTCAAAAATAACATAGAGCAAGTAGTCAACCTAGCTCTCAGAAACTGCAAAGAGCACGCAGTCAGCCTTGCTCTCAGAAATAACACAGAGTGGGAAATCAGCCTTGCTCTAAGAAACTGTGTAGAGTAGGTAGTCAACCTTGCTCTCAAGAATTGCGCAGAGCATCCCAACAGTGAACTGAGGCTCAAAAATCCACAAACCTAGCTAATAGCTTGGCTTCCGCTGGGAAACTGTGCAGAACATGAGAGGGAACCAGAGCCACTCAGCCCAAGAATTGCGCAAAAGCATTCCTTCAGTTTTTTTCCTGCTACATGTGCCGGTAGGTTGCTCGGTTCCCACACAATTCTTCCTTGCATGCATGGTATCCTTACCTGAAAAAGCAAAAAACATCCCTAGAAAATAGGGATCTATTTTTAACAAGCAGGATTTACGTGCAAGTTGATTTTAGAAACTTCCTGTTAAGTGTCACTTTTTCGTAGATTTGTGGAATGTGCATCATAAACCCTAAATATACTAAATCTATTCAATGGACGCCCCAAAGCTCATTCTTCACATTTGATCTTGGAGCTTTGGCATTCCCGAAGCATCTAGGAATCTTCAGCATGACCTTCACGACTTTTCTGGGTAAGTTTTGCTTTTCATGTCTTTTGATGCTTTTTCTGTCACTTTTCTTTCCTTGGATTGTGTGAGTGTTGCTTTCCTTGTTTTATTGAACGACCATTGGCGTTTTAATGTATTTTAACTTGTAAAAGTGTTATTTCAAGTTTTTCATTGCATTTCCTTAGTGTTGCATGCATGATGTTGTTTCTGCATTAACGATCGTCGTCGTGGAAACTCGCTTCATGAGCTTCGTTGTTTTATTGTTTGATTGATTCTTGCAATTTCTCTGATTTCATACATGTCCATTCACTCATATCTACACCATCTTTGCACATGCATTTAGTCCTATTTGTTTTCAAGTCGCCCTTGGGTAGATCGAGGCTGCCTTGGCCTGGATCTTGCCTTGCCCGGCATGCACTACACATTCCTAGGACTCAAGGCTCTACCTTGGCTCCAAGAATTGCGTAGAGGCTACCAATCACTGGCTTCCCAGCTGTGCTCTAGGTAGTTCTAGGAGACAATGCCCAGTCTTGCCCCTAGGATTGTGCAATGCACAGTCCCAGCCAACAATCAAGCTGGCTTGAACTGCACATTACGCAGTTCCAGTCCTCAGCAAGCCAAGTTGGATTGTGCTTTGCGCAGTTTCAGCCAGCAGCCCGCTCACTAGCAGTTGGGATTGCGTAATGCGCAGTTCTAGCTAACAATCTCCCTACCTCTCAGAGTCATAACTGCACAATCTTTCCCAACAATCACTTGGTTTGTTGCATGGCCGATCCTTGAGTTGCTTTATGTTTTTCAGCTGACATTTGCTTTCCATGACTGTCTCTTTGTCTACAAGCACCACATGGAAAAGCAACAATAGCAACAGTGAACAACAGACCTGCGCAATACAAAGGCAAGAGGAAGATTGTCGAGAATGCAGAGGCGGAGCAAAGCTACAAGTTTAGGGAAGATCCACTTGTGGAGAAAGTAGCTTTGGAGATTGAGGCGAAGAGGTGACAAGAGTGAAAGTAGAGTAGCACAAAGAAAGAGGGAGAAGCAAAGACTGGAAGAAGCAGAGAGAAAGTTGCAGGAAGTAGAGCAAAGGCTCAAAGAAGAACAGGAGTTGCGCAGAAGAGAGAAGGAAGCACAAGAGGAACATGATTAGGAGGAAGTGCAAGGGGTGCAGACAGAGAAAATTGTGTTGATACAGGTTGAAGACTCAGATCCAGTAGCAGTAGATGATGAACAGGGTGAGTGGTCGTAGGAGCAAGAACTTGCTCAGCAGGATGAACAAATGGACACAGAGATAGTATAGCCAGAATATGATCAGGACACGAATCTCATGCCAAAAGCAATCGAGGTCACTCCACAGGCTTCACTAGCTCCGACAGCAGAACAAGTCCCAAGTGAACAAGGAGAGATTGTTCTCCTTGAGGATGATTTGGGAACAGATGTGTACAACATAACCTTTGATGAGTCACAACACCGTGTTGTACAGGCGCGCAAAGCGCACACCCTGAATGATCATACATCTCTTGCGCACTCTGAAGAACGAGTGATTGTGTTTATTGTGCGAAGAAATCCAACTACCTTGGTTGATGCTATAAAGGCTTATGTCAAAGCCACAAGCTCAAGTATGAATTTCTTGATAGCAGAAAATGAGCAGATGGCAAAGGACTTGCAAGCGACCAAGCAAAGGGAAGAACAATCAACAGGATCCGCCAGAGCAAAAATGAAGAAAGTGATACTCGCTAAAGTATCGGCTCTTGAGATAGTCATGCAGAGACTGTATGACAGGCTCGTCGTCGTGAACAAGGCAGTTGACCATTTACATGGATTTTAGTAGCATTGCATCAAGATTGCGTGCACGCTCATAGACATACATGATGTTGATGATCACATACAGACATGGACAATGAGGTACAAGGGAGCCCCTCTTTACTTGCACAAGATGATGAAGTTGCATGAAGAGTTGGACAAAGAACACATCCAGAGTCAAATCTGGAACTATGAGGAACTCCCGCTTCTCATCACCAGTGTTGAGGCTTCATATGCACGGTTTTTCAGGGGTTTGGATGTCATTGTGCGAACGCACAGGATCCCATCCATTAGAACACTCACCGAGGCCGAAGAGAAGAACCAAGTACAACTGAAAATTGACATGCACTTCGAGCAGTTGATGAGCACGGCCACCAGCGCAGACTTGTAGGTCAACGTAGAGAACATGCAGGGGTATGTCGTCAGTCCAACCACACTCAAGACTATGCTATGCATTTTACAGGATGATTTGGATAAAGGTTCCAGATCAGTATTTCTAAAAGTGATGGAGGCAAGAGTTAATTTCTAGAAAGACATCACCAAACAATACGTGGACACCATTGCACACTACAAAGCTTCGCATCCATTCGTCACCAAACATCACCAGGAGGATATTTGCGAGTTGGTCTTTCCACAGTCGTCCGAGTCTTAGTGTTGTCTTGTCTGGCTTACTCAAGCCTATTTTTGTCCCACATGGGTATAGGTGGAAATTGTATCATTATTGTAAATATGTTGTAAAGTGAAATTCCAAGTGTCATTAGTGGAATGCAACCAGTCATATGTAATGTAAAGAGTTATATGTAATGAAGTTGAAGAGTCAGGAGGGTATTCCAAGAGTCAAAGGGGAATGTCAAGGGTCACCCCACCTGTGCTATATATAGAAGCTCATTACAGGAGAGGCTTTTTTTGGAGCTAAGCTTTTGGCCAGGCATTGGTTAGAGAAGGCTTGGAGAGTATTATGACGAGCCTTTGCTTCTCCACAATGCAGAGCGAGTACATCTCTTTGGAGGAGCAGGCGGAGTTGACTATAATGTTCCACTATTAGGGCTAATGGTCATCAATGGTGTATGTATGGATGGAACTTTCACTTTATATAATATAACAGATCTAGCGCGTCTACATGCATATGTTGTTATTGTAGTTCGACTATTTTGGTTACTTTAGCAATGTATGTTGTTTAACTTGTGCATTTGTGTATGAATTGTTTTGTATACGATTGTATGAATCTTGTTGAAGTCGTGTTGTTGGTTTAACCCATCACTTTGGATTCTGGACTATTCTGTTGTCCAACTTGTGATTTCATTCAACTCGTGTGTTTCAGGCTGCGTACTATTGGAAAATTCTAAGGGGCACACTTCCTTTTCCCCCTCCATGTGTTATAACCCCCTTGCATCTCACTCAACTCGTTGCAAGGTCACACACTTGCTTCCGACAAAGATATCACACTTACCTCTGCGTACTATTACAGTTAAGGCATAACTTTACTACCCTCTATTGAGACTCCTACTCCAAATGCTCTGAGGTCTAGTTGGGATTTTTTACTAGGGAGATCCCCTTGACATGTTGGGAGGTCCAACATTGTCAACATTTCAGGTGCTAGAAGGAGGTCCATGACAAGCTGAGTCCTCAAATTATGTTTTGGATCTCTTCACATCTTTCATGACTCACATTACCATTCAACCTCTGATGTCTCTGTCCCATGGACATGATTTTGAAGTGTCAGAGGATCTCTACAATGACTTGTCACGTAACACATATGATGGTAAAGGCAGAGTAGCTTTGCTTAGTCATGATGTTGCCTTCATGGATTTTTGTGAAAGAAATGAAATCCATGAGGATAACATTGCCTGCTCGCTATTTGCATTCACTTTCGAGGGCATGCGCTACAATGGTGTGTCAATTTCCCATAGTCTCCATCTACTCTTATGATCAGATGATCAGAGAGTTGGCTCATGCTTTCTATCATTATGACCGTAAAGCACTCAATAAAAAAAATATACAATTACGGAAAGCACCTGACGAATCCCTTTTACAGTTTTAGAAACGCTTCCAAAATATCACTTTTCAAATCCTAGAAGATGGAATTGATTGGAAATTCCTCAATAAAAGATTTCAATATCTTCTTCACATATCTAAAAATCCTCACGTGTTAAAATCATTAAAACCCCTCCCAACATACCTCAATGTTAGACTATCAAACCCAAGACAAACATGGTTGTTGTCACAAGTGACCCTCCATCTGCTTCTCATCAAACAGCTTTAGCTCCGTAGTGTGAGGTGGAAGAAGGTGCACCCCCATCTGTTGAACTATCACATCCTCCCACCCCACCTACTCTAGATATCTGTGCAGATTTGGCTTGCAAGCATGTTGGTTTTCACGTGAACTTGTTTTCTCAACCTTTGTCCTCTCATTCTGTTGATCCTCCGGATTGTACTGTGTTGTGTTCTCCCGATCCAGAATCCACATTTGTTATTTACAAGGATCAAGTTGTCAACAAAGCTATTGTTGAGCAACCAACCTGCGTTGTCATTTATGATGAGTATGTGTGGGAATATGAAGAAGAACCCGCAATGAAGGATGAACTCCTTCTATCTGCACCTCATCCGCTACGTTCTCACATATTTTGTGATTCTGCCATTTCTTATTTCACTTGTGAAAACTCATTCCCGGATGTTTCTAATTTTGACTATTCACAAAACACATGGGATGTCAGTTTGTCATTACATTGCGGAGAGGACACATATTTATTTCTGAATCCACCCAATTTATCATCTTTTCTTTCTAGAAACTCAGAGGATGAACATTCTTGTTTCTCATCAACCCTTTTATATGATTCGTTAGATCATGAGGATGTCAATGAACGTATCGAATTTTTTTTATCGTGGCTATCATGATCTATTTATTCCTCCATTCGATGACGACGTTGATTCACTTGTTGTTAAATTTTTCTAAGCCACTGATATTTGATGATCCACTTGATGATGAAGTGGAAACCCCTCAAGCTATCAAGGCAATTCAGCCTGAGTTTATGGTTATATCAGGCCCTCGCTGTCTTGAGGACAGTTCCACTTTTGATCATAAATATGTTGAAACACCACAGGCTCCTCATCACTCTCCTATTTGCATTGAAGATCAATCTAATTCACAGATTGATCCAGATGGATCTTGATTGAGTCTAGTCATATTGGCTATGTAATGTTTGAGACCAGGATGGTCATGGATAGCAACAGACCACAACATGCTTAAAAATCAAAGTTCTTAGATGTAGTTGAACCTAGGTTCATTGCATAGATATCGTCGTTTTGAATCCAACGCAACTTGCATGGCAAAAATCCGACTTCGTATGAAGCTATATAAAGTCAAAGTTCAAGTCCAAGCTAGGCAAAAAGTCAAAGTCAACTGGTCAACACTCATGATTCTAGCAAGCAAGATTCTGCTTTAGAGTTTCGTGGTCAAGGTTCCAGTATCAATGAGATTATGACACGTGAAGCATCCATAATGGGACAAGTTGCAGTTTTTGGTTGGTCGAAGGACAGCGAATCATGTGCTGCCATGAGGCCCTATCAAAGTGCGACATATGGATGTATAACACTAGCCAAAAGTTTGTTAATGAATGAATTGGATGGGATTCAATCCCATGACCTCCCCCCTACAAACTTCTCCACCTCACCGTTTAGGCACCGATAGGACTATATTAAAACATGGGTGCATTATTATATTGGAATAATTGTTATGTTGCAATGGTGGGACAAGGGGTGGCAGAGCCCACCATACCTGGCAGTTCACCAATCCCTCGGACTGTTTGGAAATGAGTTAACATGGTGCTAGACTTAGCGCAGAGTTGTGCCAACAAACCTTTGAACCATATTCCAAAGTGTAATGCCACAATTCGAATGTTTAATGCCACGAATTATTGTTATACAATGGTTATAACTATATGTCATAATTGGCACATGGAAGATTCATATGTATCATCGAAGTCCTATGTTTATACTATGTTTTCAACCATAAGGCATATGTGGCAGGGTATCCAACTCGACACGCAATCAGTCGATATGGCGAAGTATTTATGCTTATGTTTAAACCTATGGTTCAACTATATGCTATGCGGTGTCAACCAAATGCCACGGGTTGAATAATGTATGCACCAAACCCTAGGTTGTATTATTGGCACTCTCAAATTAGTAAAGTCTCCAAATTTATCGGCGCACAATCAACCATAGCACAACGACCATATTCCAAAGCTAAAGCCATATAGGACTTTGATATACTACGGTCCAATGTTTATACATATGGTTATAACAATCATATCCAGTCATAGTTGGCGTAGAGTGGTTCCAACGAATACCATATCATCATTCAAATATATGTTGTGGGTTGTCACAAATATATCACTACCAAAACTTTGGTTCATAACCATATGCCAAAGTATTCTCACCGTCGGGGTTTCATGTCCAATGTTTAGACTTTGGTTATATTTAAAAGGCCTCAGGTTGACTATTGATACCGTCAGTCCAATGATACTGATAAAGTTAAACCATATGCCAACAAAATATATTTGTGTCACAATATATATGGTACGGGTTTAATACACACCTTACCGCCGATTCATACCATATGGTTGTTACACCATATTTGTAATGTTGTTGCACCCGAACTCTAAAGTTAGAGTTTGGATATAACGATTGTCATGTTAATGCTATTCGATGCATTCAAATCCCAGGAGGTCCACGAGTTTGACCGCGGGACTTGCCCGTGGGTTATAAAACGAATTTACAATTGCACCATAGGAGGAGGAGTTGTAATGTGAAGCTTAGCACCGTATTTTATTAATCCCTGTAATATGCCTTTTAAGGCATAACTGGGCCAATATTGGGCCTTTTTGAGATCTGTAAGTTGCATTGGGAAACTGAGATCGAGGCCTATCTTCTGACAGTAGCCATTGATGTCTGTGAGCACATTCGAGAATGGCTATTTGGGCAGTATGATCTAGAGGAAGATAACCACAACACTTATGTTTTGAAGCTTACATATTATTTCTTTTTGGTCTCAAGTTTGATTATGAGGACCTTTGTTGCTTAGTCATCTTTGTATTGGCGCAATCGCCTCTTTATAAAATTGAGTCAGTTTAAGGGTGAGAGTTCTCTGTAGGAGAAATTTTCTTGAAGGGAAACATTTCCACTCCATCATCAGCTTGACTCTAAAAGACTAAGAATATTTATGTACTCACTTTGCAGCCGAGATCAATAAAGTGACCTAACCTTTGAGCAAGTCCCAAAGACGTAGCCCAGGAAGGGTGAAATCCACTGGTTGTGTCTCTTACTTTAAGTCATTTTTATGATTTGAATTTTTTCATCTTTAAGTTCATTAAAATTTGATTATTCATATGTGAATAAGTTATGAACTAAAGACATAATTTTAAAAGCTTGCAAAGTGTTAGAGGACGATCACACATTTTCAAATCACATATTTTACATCCTACATCTAAATCACAGACCCCATCGCTCATGCATTGGAGGAATCATACACAACGAGCACTCTTGCTAAATGAAAGTTGTCTTACTTTGTCATGTTTGCTCATTTTTCACGGTCAAAAGAGTGTACATGCTCATCATCTATGCACAATGTGTCACAACACCATGGTACGTTTGTAGAATGTTCATCTTGCACTTTTACTCTTTTATTTTTCGTGGACGCATTCAAACTTTGAGCATGTTGGTCTTCACTATTTTATCTTTTTTGTTTGTTGCTTTAGTTGAATATCTTTCTAGTCAACCATGCCTTCACCAACATGGGTCAACCAATGCGCTAGTGGTTGCACTGGAAATATCACTTTACGTGAGTAGACCCATGCATTGTTTAGCATAGGAGTAGGAGTATTGTTTGCTTCTTGTTTGCTTTGCTTTCTTGCTTTCTTTGCTTACATGTTTTACTTTGCTTTCATGTTTTGATTTCGTTTACTTTTGCCCTTTGCTTGTTTGTTTGTTTGCTTGTTATTCACCCATAGGATTAGCTTTGCATGAAACCGTGTTTAACTCTTGAGATAAACAGGGTGAAGTACAAGAGGGCTTGTACAACTATCAACAATTGTTTATTTGTTGTCCTCTCTCTTTATGAAGAGCTTGTTGTCTTCAGTCGATGATACCCTGATGGAAAATACGTTATGTTCAAAGTGAGCCTTGGTGAAAACACAACACTTGCACTTTTCACTGGTACTACCTACTCTAATCATCTTTTCTATATTCAGTTAACCCTTGTCATCTCAGTCAAGTAGAGTAAGGTGAGGGGGAAAATCTTAACAAGTATGTCAAAGGTATATATAACATACTTCTCTGAAGGGACAACCTCTTCTGCTCTCAATAAGTCAGGATCCCTCTTCCGCCTCACGAAAATAAATAAGTGTTTATGCACAATTCTCTAAAAAATGAAAAAAATGAAAAATGAAAAATAAATAAAGCCGAAAGAAGAGAAAGGATTCATGCGCATAGAGGTGATGAAAGTAACTTCGTCGGGGTACTGACCAAGCTCGTTAGAGTGGAGTGATGCTTATGTCCCTGCGTGACTCTGCTGGGGTACTATCCATGCCTGTTGGCAGCAGAGAAACACCAGAGATGAAACTAAAACTCTAACATTCATATTACTTGTGCATCAATATACCCATCATCCCCAATCGAAACAATTCAGTTGACTTGGCTTGGTATATGTGCTGGCCGATCAAGAGAATGGCAGGGACTATATCTTTAACACAAGCTAGTGTAGAAGTTATGACGATCAAAGAATCAAACAATACTTCCGAAAGAGTTAGACTCACTTTACATGAAACAAGATCCATATAGAGAGCTGGAGTTCTACCAGTGTGTCATCAATGTTGTAGCAGCTACAACCACCCTCCAAAATTTTGCCTTCACTTTGTTTTGGAGCCTCCCTCCTCAACATCTTAGAAGTTGTCTTGTACTTCTCAGGTACTCGTGTTTCATTCGAATTCATCTATTTCTTTACAACTTGTGTTCCCTTACTTGTTTTTTCAACTAACCATAAGTTGACCCAATGACTTGGTTTACATCCAGTTCTTGCACTGTCTTTCAAAATTGTGTAATCCTAGAGGGTAGCCTACCTTACTCTCAGGAATTGCATAGAGCAGCCCAATAGCCTGTGTTTCTCTCAGAAACAACACAGAGAAGGCAGTCAAGCTTTTTCTTAGAAACAACGTAGAGTAGGCAGTCAGCCTTGCTCTCCGAAACTGCGCAGAGTAGGCAGTCAACCTTGCTCTCAAAAACAACGCAGCATAGGTAGTCAACCTTTCTCTTAGAAACTGCGCAAAGTAGGTAGTCAACCTTGCTTTCCAGAATTGTAGAGTTCATCTTGGTAGTGAGTTAAGGCTCAGAACTGCGCAGACCCAGCTGATAGCTTGTCTTCGGCTAGGAAACTGTGCAGAACCTGAGAGGCAGCCAGATCCACTAAGCCCAGGAATTGTGCAAAAGCATTCCTTCAGTTGCTACTCACTGCATGTGCCAGTAGGTTTCCATGTTCCCTCTAGAATTGTGCAATTCTTCCTTGCATGCATGGCAACCTTTCCTGAAAAAGAAAAACACAAAAAGCGAAAAAGAATCCCTAGAAACTAGGGATTTATTTTTAGTAAGCAGGAGTTACATGCAAGTTGACTTTAGAAACTTCCCACCAAGTGTTGTTTTTTCCTAGATTTGTGGCATGCGCGTCATAAACCCTAAATCTACCAAATCTATTCAATGGATGCCCCAAAGCTCATTCTTCACATTCGATCTTGGATCTTTGGCATTCTCGAGGTATCTAGGAATCTTCAACACGATCTTTGCGGCTTTTCTGGGTGAGTTTTTCTTTTCATGTCTTTTACTACTTTTTCTATCACTACTTTCCTTGGCTTGTGTGAGTGTTCTTTTCCTTATTTTATTGAACAACCACTAGATTTTTAATGTATTTTAACTTGTAGAAGTGTTGTTTCAAGTTATTCATTGCATTTCCTTAGTGTCACATGCATGACCCTATTTCTGCACTAACGATCCTCATTGCGGTGACTCGCTTCATGAGCTTCATTGTTCTTCTATTTGACTGATTCTTGTAATTGCGCTGATTGCATGCATGTCAATTAACTTAGATCTGTACCATATTTGTACATGCATTAAATCCTACTTGTTTTCAAGTCACCCTTGGGTAGATCTGGGTTGCCTTAGCCCGGATCTTGCCTTACCCAGCATGCACTACACATTCCTGGGACTCAAGGCTATGCCTTGGCTGCCTGTCACTGGCTTCCTAGCTGTGCTATGCATAGTTCTGGGAGATAATGCCCAATCTTGTCCCTAGGATTGCACAATGCGTAGTCCTAGCCAACAATCAAGCCGGACTGAACTGCGCATTACATAGTTCCAGTCCTCAGCAAGCTAAGTTGGACTATGCTCTATGAAATTTCATCCAGCAGCCCGCTCACTGGCAGTCGAGACTACGCAATCCATAGTTCTAGCCAACAGTCTCCCCGCCTCTCAAAGTGATAACTGCACAATCTTTCCCATGAGTCACTCAGTTTGTTTCATGACCAATCCTTGAGTTTCTTTATGTTTTTCAGCTGACGTTTTCTTTCCATGAGTGTCTCTCTGTCTCTAAGCACCACAGGGAACAAAAACAACAACAGTGAGAAGCAGACCTACACAAGACAAAGGAAAAAGGAAGATTGTCGAGAGCGTAGAGGTAGAGCAAACCTACAAGTTTAGGGAAGATCCACTTGTGGAGAAAGTAGCTTGGAGGTTGAGGTGAAGAGGTGACAAGAGCGAAAGGAGAGTATCACAAAGAAATAGGGAGAAGCAAAGACTAAAATAAGTATAGAGAAAGTTGAAGGAAGTAGAGCAAAGGTTCAAAGAAGAACAGGACCTACGCAGAAGAGAGAAGGAAGCACAACAAGAACAAGAACAGGAGGAAGTGCAAGGTGCACAGACAGAGGAAACTGAGTTGATACAGGTTGAAGACTCAGATCCACCAGCAGTAGATGATAACCAGGGTGAGCGGCCGCAGTAGCATGAACTTGCTCAACAGGATGAACAGATGGTTGAACAAATGGACACGAAGATGGTACAACCAGAATAGGATCAGGACACAGACCTCGTGCCAAAAGAAATTGAGGTCACTCCATAGGCTTCTCTAACTCCAGCAGCAGAGCAAGTCCCAAGTGAACAAGGAGAGAATTTTCTCTTTGAGGATGATCCGGGAATAGATGTGTACAACATAGCCTTTGACGATTCACGACATAGGGTTGTATAAGCACGCAGAGCGCACACCTCGAATGATCATACATCTCCTCAGAACTTTGGAGAACAAGTGATTGTGTCTGATGTGAGAATACATCCAGCTACCTTGGTTGATGCTACGAAGGTTTATGTTGAAGCTACAAGCTCAAGTATGAAGTTCTTGATAGCAGAAAATGAGTGCATGGATAAAGACTTGTAAGAGGCCAAGCAGAGGGAAGAACAATCAATAAGATCCTCCAGAGAAGAAATGAAGAAATTGATACTCGTTGAAGTATCGACTCTTGAGACAGTCATGCAGAGGTTGTATGGCAAGCTCGTCACCATGCATAAGGCAGTTGTCCATTTACATGGCTATCAACAGCGTTGCATCAAGATTGTGCGCATGATCACAGACATACATACTATTGTTGATCACGTACATACATGGACAATGAGGTACAATGGAGCCCCGCTTTACTTACACAAGATGATGACACTGCAGACAGAGTTAGACAAAGCACACATCCAGAGTTAGATCTGTAACTATGAGGAACTCTTGCTGCTCATCACCAGTGTTGAGGCTTCATATGCACGGTTGCTCAGGAGTTAGATGTCATCGTACGGATGCACAGCATCCCATCCATAAGAACGCTCATTGAATCCAGAGAGAAGAACCAAGTGCGACTGGAGATTGGCATGTACTTCGAGCAATTGATGGGCACGGCCGCCAGCGCAAACTTGCAGGTCAGCGCAAAGAACATGCAGAGGTATGTCAGCGATCTAGTCACACTCAGGAATATGTTGTGCATGTTATAGGATGAGTTGGGTAGAGGTGATCCGGATTGAATCAGGAATGCAACAAATTACAGAGATAACCATAAACACAAAGATGCAGCGGAAATAATACTTCATTTCATTAATGGAAAATACTGAAACATGCTTACAATCAGAAATGG
>APFE031091041.1:12351-26815 GCA_000404065.3 Pinus taeda | reverse complement strand
TGGAAGGAATAATAGTTAAAATGAACTTCAGCCACCAACATACCATATCTTGACTCACAAAAAGTGCTTTTTGGGTCAGTATCATAATCAAAATCATTACCATATGTTGGCTCACTAAAAGTTATTTTTGGGTCAATATCGATAATCAAAATATCATCTCAATGATACATAATATCTATTATATTCCATTCTTATGGGATTTAATTTAGAGTTACACTTGATTCAAATTGATCACTATGTTATGACACTTTAAGTGCATAAAAGTTATAGTTTTAATGGTAGAGTTAATGTGTTAGATATTAAAATTGATGTGTATTGTAAAATTTCAAGAATTACAATGTCATGATCATGAAGTGTAATTAGGGGTCATAGTCTATACAATTCAGTGTGTTTTAAAGATCATAGTGCATTATGGTTCAATTAATTTTAGAGTTAGTCCCTTAATAATTGTCAAGTGACCAACGTCATTGTTTTTTAATGGTAATAGTTGTTAAAGGTTGCATTATGGAAGGGTATTTAATTATCTAAGAGTATGAGTGATCACAGTAAATTAACAGTTATGAGTCATGTTAGTGTTTTGACATTCATAATGGTTTTTGGTTAAGGGGCACATATTGTATAAGATATTTTTGTCAAAGTGGTCAAATGTTACTTTAAATAAGGGAAACAATTTTGTGGGGGTTAACATATACTGCAATATCTAGAAATATCTAATAATAAATTCATTATAATTAGTGAATTTATAGATACATATATTAATATATATTTTTATAGATCAAAATATTATTGGGAAACCCAATGTGTGTTTCCTTATGATTTCCCTCATTGTTTTAATCCAATAACTAATGGGTTGTACTTAAAAAAACCCTTGTGATTGGTAGCTAAGTTTTTAATACTCCTACAATTTTGGAAGGCTTTTAGAAATATTGAAAAAAATAGTTTATCTTAAACTTTGAAACAAATATTTTATTTATATATTTATCATTTAAATTTTCCAACCTAAAAGTATTTAGAAAAAAATACAAATTAATTAATTTTTAATTACTAATGAAGGGGTTATTAATCCATACGACTTTAATGAAGAGGATTATTAATCTATTTGATTTTATTTATTAGTTAAGAAGGCTATTTTATTAGTGAAAAATGTTGTGAAGCCATATGAATTTTAATATTATTTTTCTCATTTAACAACTTATCTTTAAATTTTAGCAAACAAAATTATGTATAATGACTTTCACCCATTTTCGTAATTGTCAATTCAAATTGATAGTGTGAGTCACTGAGATAAAGATTGACATTTCAGATTTAAGCATTAACTTTGTACATATTCTCTTGACTATGAAGAAAGCAATTTAAACATTGAGTTTTTAAATTTCACCATTACTTTTTAACTTTGAAATTTTATGTTTTTTACTTAAAAACAATTAAATAGGCAGAGTTTCTAACTTTGAAACTATCCATTTTTTACTTCAAACCAAAATAAATATTATTTTGAAATTTTGTAATGACCAAATATTTTACGTAGATAAATTACTTATTTACTCTGTGGTTAAAGATAAAACAGAATTACTATTTTCTTTAAGTGATGGAAATATTATATGTTTTAAATTAAATGAAATGCATAATTATGTGTGCATGATAATTTCATGTGAAAAGTTATTTCTCTCTTTGTGCATGAGAATGAAAGGAAAAACAGTTGCCAGTACATTAGGGGGAAAACCCTAACTGTTTTCTCTTCTCCTTGGAAAAGGGGAAAGGAGAAAAGACCTGGGTTGTTTTTGGAACAAACAGGAAAAGAGAGGAAAGAAGGCTCTGAGCAAAAGAGAGTAGTGTTACGTCTGGTGTGGACCAGATAGCACAGGCACAATCGTGCTCCCTATTGCAGAGGCTGTGGCCACCAAGGGATCGCTTGGGGGAGAGACGCAGTACAGATGATTGGTCTCGTGGCTGGGAGGATATCAAGCATCAAATAGCCTTCTACGGGTGGTAGAAGGGCGGAAGGAAGCAACCGAGATACAGGTAAGTATTTCGACTCTACAAGACCCAAAGATTGGGTATCGATGACAGTATTAATAGTTTGGTTATGATTATGTTAATCTTAATTACACTGTGATACAGTACTTGGAATTATTAAAGGTATTACTGTCACTTATATTATTCTGTACCAAATACATAAAAAAGAAAGAGAGAAGCTGTTACTAAAAGTCTATACAGAACCAGTACATTATACTCTGTTCTTATATTAGTGTGAATCATGTACTATATAAACCATGAACAAGAAGGGTAGTTAACTAAAGACGGTGTAGATTGAAATCCTATACAGTATCATATATGAAAGATAGAACTAAATAAACAACCACGCAGACTGTGGCTCATAAGCAGAACAATAATAAGGTTAGCAAGCAACAGAATAAAGTCTGTCCGAAAATGTTTAAGAAATATATCCAGAATGCAGACAACCCATCTCTGTATCAGAGGCAGAGTATTAAAGTAAATGTAGAGGTTAACTGTCGGGTGAACCTGAACAGAAAACCCTCATATTGTCAAGCGGTAGTTGGTAGGTGACAAATACGAACAAATAACGATATATATATAAACCAAAGAATTAACAAATGGTATAATTCGCATAAGTACTATTAACAAATAATAGACAAATCCTGATAGCAACAGATTCGCTAAACCAGTTCAGGTAAAACATTCCGTAATATGTAAAGAAGAAAGTCATGATATAATACAAGCGTAGAATCCCAACAGTAACTAAGTTGCGGTCCGGACAGCATGCGCAGGTGGATACCACCTGGTAGCGGCAAAGCTACAGCAAGATGCCGAGGTCTAAGGACCGAAATCTATTGCTGGAGTAGGCATCCAAAAGGCTACTCATTAATAAAAGAAAAGATAATTAAATAAAACAGTTGGAACCAAAACCTTGCATATACCGTAATAATATGAGTAACAGCAGAATGCTTTATCATTTCCCGGTCGAACCGGCCTTTCCTCGAAACCCAGAAAAACTTTATACAGTAAAAACTCATAAAAACCGGATTAATGGTATAATGAGCTAATCTCAGAGAGAGAAGTCATCAACCGGATAATTTAAGTATGAATCAAACTTTTATACCATGAAATCAAGAGCAGGCCGACGGCCGAATAATACAGGACTGATAATAATCATGGAAAAGCCATACAGGTGAAGTAAACGACAAATATGATTACAATCTTTAACATTCAAAAGAATAGAACCAAACCCTGTCATTTAATCATGAGAACACATATATATTACTGGATAATAGGTACAGGGAAACCATCATGGTACGCTACCGACCAAGTTGGGAATAAACCCAAAAGAAAACTCAGTATATGTCAAACTATAATTTACAGTGAACGAAACCATTATTACAAATCACTGAGGACCGAATAATTAAACCAGTTTCAAAGTTGCCCTAGAGTAACTCGGCTCGTACAATAAAAAGCTCAGGACAACCTATAATCCTAGGAACCTGTAAGTATTCCAGAGGAAATCAAGTGCAAAAAGGAGATAACTGTCATACGCCCTCGAATAGCAGGTTTAGCAACAGTCCTGGCAGGAAAGAATGATATAAGGTGACAGTTATAACAATAACCATTGACGGAAAGCCGTGAACATAGAGGACTTACCTGGTCAGCTAAGTGGAGCAGAGCTCTGCACATCGTCGCATCTGCCATCATCACGCAAGCACCGATACCTGCCAGCAACAAACAAAAGGTTATCAACCATATAAATGCAGAGGAAATAGATTTACTGTAAAAACCGGAACAAAGGATTACTTACCATCCATGGACGCGCCGAGGAGGACATCAATAGAGCTCGCTGCCAAAGGTAGTTCAAGGTCTGTGGAGTTAACAATGGCGGAGACCGGATCGAAAGGGGCTATGGCGGACACTGGAGCAAAGAGCCGCTCTCAGAGATCAGAAACAATGACAAATGACCCGAAACTTCTGGATGTAAACCCTAAATACAATGCCGCCAAAAGCCTTAAGCCCTCCACCGTCCGATCGTTGAGAGCAATCACGATCGTCCATTGCAATGATGATCCCGAGGAAGTGGTAGCCATGCTGTTACCATAAATGCCCCTGCTACCGCAAGTGGATGACTGAACCGTAAGACAGGTGTCAGGTATTGGTTAATATAACAATGCAGTGTGAGGTGGATTAATGTTATGGATCACCAACTTAAACATTATATGGTCCTGGCATAATTAAGATAATTGTGGTTGCATATTAATTAAACCAACATTATATAACAATTCACGTTACGATGACATTGTGTGCTTTGATCCGATGTTGGATAAGAAACAGGGATATTAATTAAATTTTTTTTTTATGTATATTAACTTTAGGTATAGAGGGTTGTGACATATGGTATCAGAGCCCAGATACAGTACTGTGGCCTCTGGGCAAGACAGTAATGAATGGACCCTGTAGTAATTCAGTTAATAGAAAATCATTCCATTATTACTCTTGAACTGTTTTTTTTTACAGGAGTGGATTCTGAGAACGGAGGACATGAGGAGGGAAGAGAACACGTCCCGACGACCTGTAATGGGACAGGGCATGACCGGCAACGACAATAACCCAGAGCTATGGGTACAACTTGGAGAGGAAGTGAGGATTACGAACCAAGCCATTTTGGAAACAGTACAGGAGTTGAAAAATGAGATGGCTCGGTTGCAAGAAGACAATGCTCGATTAACAATAGAGCAGGAAAGGATTTTAAAAAGCTTATCCGATAGACAAAATCAGTTGCCCGCTAATCCTAGTTTGGAACATCCAAGGATGTCAGAAGAACAGAATCATCACATACCCCCTGAAGGATCAGAAGAGCAGGAAGAACGCTCGGACAATGCATTCGAACAGCAAACCTCAAAAAGACAAAGGATGGAATTACAAGGGGAATTCCGAAAGATTAAGCCACCACATTTTGACGGAGAACATGAGGAAGCAGCTGAAGCATGGTTAATAAACATGAACAAGTACTTCCAACTTTATGAATACGATCATAATCTTAAAGCACGACTGGCCATCTTCCAGTTGCAAGGAAAAGCTACCTTATGGTGGGAAGAAGTGAAGATTGTCAAAGGGGTTACTGAGCAAAACATAACATGGGACAATTTCCAAAAATTCTTCAAGGAGAGATATTTAACTGAACGCTTCTATGATGAGAAAGCCAGAGAATTTCATGACCTGCGATTCGGACAGCAGACTATGGATGAGTTCATTACCCGTTTTACTTCATTACTTCGCTACATCCCATATATAAGGGAGGAAAAGGCGAAGGTGCAATGATTCGTTAGCATTTTACCCTCGTACATGCGGGAAAGAATTGAATTCGATAATCTGAAATCGATGGACGAAGTAATCCGCAAGGCTAGAATTTGTTATCAACAAGGCAAACAAAAAGGAGAAACTGCTAATAGAAAGTGGAGTGAGAAGAAGAATTTCAAGTTAGCTGGAAACTTCAAAGGAAATCGCAGCAGTGGAATTAAAGGGACTGGTAAAGGAATAAATAACAGATTTGCGACAAAGACTGCACCCAAGTTCAGAACTCCAAATGAACCCAAGGCCAGCGAACAACCAATCAGGTTGGATAATGAAGGAACAGCAAGACCTCCTTTACAGTGTTGGGGTTGTGGGGGACCTCATTACATTAAGAATTGTCCACAGCAAAAGGGGACTGAACAGTTATCCCAGATTCATGAAGCTTCAACTGTTGGCGAAGTGGGTCGGAGCGTACCCAGAATCAATGCAGCATTGGAGGATCGGCAGGCGGAGTACCAGCCAACCATGGTTGAGTTCGAAGGTAAAAGTTCAAACCTTCCCATATCTGTTTTGATTGATCCTGGGGCCACGCTAAGTTATGTAAACCCAAAAGTAGTAGAGCGTTGTAATTTACAGTCTGTTAAATTTAAAAACCCTTGGTTAGTACAATTGGCCACTGGAGCCAAGCGGAGGGTAACCTCTAAGATCAATAACTGTTCCTTCACTATAGCAGACCAGCGAGTAACAGCTGACCTGAACATACTTCCTCTGGGTTCTTATGATATTTTAATTGGAATGGACTGGTTGGAAAAGCATTGGTCATTGGTTGACTGTAAAACCAAAATTATCTATTACAGATATCAACAAGGGAACAACAAAGAAATGCAGGGTATTAGGCGACCTGTGCAGGTCCGGCCGATAACTGGAAATCAACTGGTAAAATGTGTACAGAAGGGCTGTCAAGTGTATGCCATTCAAGTGGGTTATGCAAATTCTAAGGACAAGATAGCATCTTTGAATAATATTCCGGTAATACAAGAATTTGCAGATGTGTTTCCGGAAGAGATCCCCGGGCTGCCACCGCGAAGAGATATAGACTTTACTATAGAGTTAGTACCAGGGGCTGCACCGGTGTCACAAGCGCCCTACAGAATGAGTGTACCTGAGTTGACAGAATTAAAAATGCACTTACAAGAGTTACTCGAGAAGAACTACATTCGTCCGAGTGTGTCTCCATGGGGAGCCCCGGTGTTATTTGTTAAGAAAAAAGACGGCACCCTTCGGATGTGTATTGATTACAGACAATTGAATAAGTTGACTATTAAAAACAAATATCCTCTTCCCCGGATAGATGAATTGTTCGACCAGGTGAAAGGCGCAACCGTGTTTTCTAAGATCGATTTATGATCAGGCTATCATCAGATCAGAATTAAAGATGAAGACATCGCAAAAACAGCCTTTAGAACCAGGTATGGACACTATGAATTTGTAGTTTTGCCGTTTGGCCTCACCAACGCCCTGGCAACCTTCATGTGTCTAATGAATGGTATTTTCCATCCTTATTTGGATCAGTTTGTGCTAATATTTATTGATGATATTTTGATTTATTCACGCACTATTGAAGAACATCATGAGCATCTTCGAATAGTACTACAGACCCTTCGGGAACACCAGTTGTATGCTAAATTTAGCAAGTGTGACTTCTTCAAGGAAGAAATTCAGTATTTGGGTCACGTGATCTCAAAGGATGGAATTGCAGTGGATCCGGAAAAGATTAAAGCTATAATGGACTGGCCAATTCCCAAAGATGTAACGGATGTCCGATCTTTTATGGGTTTGGCAGGGTATTATAGGAGATTCGTAGAAGGTTTCTCTAAGGTGGCATTTCCCATTACCTCATTGCAGAAGAAGGGGAAATTGTTTCATTGGACTCCAAATTGTCAGAAAAGTTTTGAGCAATTGAAACATTTGCTCACCACGGCACCTGTTTTATGTATAGCAGATCCTAATAAGGATTACGTGGTATGTACGGATGCCAGTAAAGAAGGATTGGGAGGAGTCTTAATGCAAGAAGGCAGGGTAATAGCTTACGAGTCTCGCAAACTAAAAGAACATGAGCAGAAGTATTCCGCTTATGATTTGGAGTTGGCTGTCGTGATACATGCCCTGAAGATGTGGCGGCATTATCTCATGGGCAGAAAATTTCTGCTGCATACCGACCACCACAGCTTAACCAACTACTTCAGCCAGCCTACCTTAAATGCTAGACAAGCGAGATGGGTAGACTTTTTAAGTGGTTTTGATTTTGATATAAAACACTTGCAGGGGAAGGAAAATAAGGTACCAGACGCTTTGAGCCAGAAGGTACAGAGTTTGTATGAAATTTCCATTAGTGGGTCAAAAAGTCCCTTCCTAGAAATTATAAAGGAAACTGCAGATCAAGACACTAAATATCAGCAGCTAAAATTACAAATACAGCAATCTGCTAGAGAGGACAGCCAACAAGAATATGAATTAGACGATGCTGGAAGAATTTATTTCAAGAAACGGTTATATGTGCCAAATCAAAGCAAGATCAAAAATCTGATTATGGATGAATTTCATGTTAGTCATTACGCAGGTCATCCAGGTTATCAGAAAATGATAACAGCAATCTGAAAAGAGTATTTCTGGCCAGGAATGACGAAGAACACTGTCGAATACCTATCGCAATGCCTGGAATGCCAGTAGATTAAAGCTGAACACCAACATCCAGCAGGATTGTTACAACCACTGCCAGTTCCAGAATGGAAATGGGAGGTCATCTCCATGGACTTTATTACAGGATTACCTAAGACAAAAAGGAATAATGACTCCATTTTCGTAGTAGTGGACAAGCTGAGTAAGGCTACACATTTCATACCAGTGCAATCTACCTATAGAGCTGCACAGATTGCTCATATTTTTATGCAGAATATATTTAGGTTACATGGGCTTCCGAAAAACATAATTTCCGATCGTGATGTGAAATTCACATCAGCATTTTGGAAAACATTATTTGCTGAATTAGGGACTCAACTAAACTTCGGTACGGCATACCATCCACAAACTGATGGGCAAACGGAACGAGTGAACCAGATGGTAGAAGATGTGTTAAGGGCTTATGTTATGCAGCAACCCACGAAGTGGGAAGATTATTTACATCTGGTAGAATTCCCATACAATAACGGTTACCATACTTCAACGCAGATGAGCCCATTCGAAGTTATGTACGGACGAAAATGTCGTACACCCACTAGTTGGGGAGGACCAGAAGATAAATTGAGCTTAGGTCCTGAAATGCTAAAAGAAATGGAGGATATGGTGAAGAGGGTACGTGTCAACTTGAAAGCTGCCCAGGATAGGCAGAAGAACTTCGCTGATCGAAAAAGGAGATTTAAGGAATTTCAGATTGGGGACCATGTGTATATTCAGATTCAGGCCAAAATAAGTACATTGCAGTGGAGCGGATGCGCCAAACTGGCACCACGGTATTGTGGACCCTTCTAAATTTTGGCAAGAATCGGACCAGTAGCTTATCAACTGGCCCTGCCAAGTCACATCCGAGTTCATAACGTATTTCGTGTTTCTGTCCTAAAGAAGTATGTGTATGACCCTAGGCATGTAATTCGATGGCAAGAGATTCAGGTGGGTATAAGTTATGATAAATTCCGCAAGAATTGCACATGAAAGGAAAGGACTAACTTACAAATTGTGTGTTGCAGGTCGAACCGGAAGGAGAAGTTCTGGTCGAACCGTTGAGCATTCTTGACCATATAGAAGTGCAGTTGCGGAAATGAGTTATTACCCAAGTTAAGGTTCAATGGCAACATTTTGGGCCTGACGAGGCCACTTGGGAAGATGAGGAATTAATGAGGAGAACCTATCCAGGTCTGTTCGGTTCTGAGAGACACCGAGACGGTGTCCAATCTCAGGGGGAGGAGATGTAATGACCAAATATTTTACGTAGATAAATTACTTATTTACTCTGTGGTTAAAGATAAAACAGAATTACTATTTTCTTGAAGTGATGGAAATATTATATGTTTTAAATTAAATGAAATGCATAATTATGTGTGCATGATAATTTCATGTGAAAAGTTATTTCTCTCTTTGTGCATGAGAATGAAAGGAAAAACAGTTGCCAGTACATTAGGGGGAAAACCCTAACTGTTTTCTCTTCTCCTTGGAAAAGGGGAAAGGAGAAAAGACCTGGGTTGTTTTTGGAGCAAACAGGAAAAGAGAGGAAAGAAGGCTCTGAGCAAAAGAGAGTAGTGCTACGTCTGGTGTGGACCAGATAGCACAGGCACAATCGTGCTCCCTATTGCAGAGGCTGTGGCCAGCAAGGGATCGCTTGGGGGAGAGACGCAGTACAGATGACTGGTCTCGTGGCTGGGAGGATATCAAGCATCAAATAGCCTTCTACGGGTGGTAGAAGGGTGGAAGGAAGCAACCGAGATACACGTAAGTATTTCGACTCTACAATACCCAAAGATTGGGTATCGATGACAGTATTAATAGTTTGGTTATGATTATGTTAATCTTAATTACACTGTGATACAATACTTGCAATTATTAAAGGTATTACTGTCATTTATATTATTCTGTACCAAATACATAAAAAAAGAAAGAGAGAAGCTGTTACTAAAAGTCTATACAGAACCTGTACATTATACTCTGTTCTTATATTAGTGTGAATCATGTACTATATAAACCATGAACAAGAAGGGTAGTTAACTAAAGACGGTGTAGATTGAAATCCTATACAGTATCATATATGAAAGACAGAACTAAATAAACAACCACGCAGACTGTGGTTCATAAGCAGAACAATAATAAGGTTAGCAAGCAATAGAATAAAGTCTGTCCGAAAATGTTTAAGAAATATATCCAGAATGCAGAGAACCCATCTCTGTATCAGAGGCAGAGTATCAAAGTAAATGTAGCGGTTAACTGTCGGGTGAACCTGAACGGAAAACCCTCGTATTGTCAAGTGGTAGTTGGTAGGTGACAAATACGAACAAATAACGATATATATATAAACCAAAGAATTAACAAATGGTATAATTCGCATAAGTACTATTAACAAATAATAGACAAATCCTGATAGCGACAGATTCGCTAAACCAGTTCAGGTAAAACATTTCGTAATATGTAAAGAAGAAAGTCATGATATAATACAAGCGTAGAATCCCAACAGTAACTAAGTTGCGGTTCGGGCAGCATGCGCAGGTGGATACCACCTGGTAGCGGCAAAGCTACAGCAAGATGCCGAGGTCTAAGGACCGAAATCTATTGCTGGAGTAGGCATCCAAAAGGCTACTCATTAATAAAAGAAAAGATAATTAAATAAAATAGTTGGAACCAAAACCCTGCATATACCGTAATAATATGAGTAACAACAGAATGCTTTATCATTTCCCGGTCGAACCGGCCTTTCCTCGAAACCCAGAAAAACTTTATACAGTAAAAACTCATAAAAACCAGATTAACGGTATAATGAGCTAATCTCAGAGAGAGAAGTCATCAACCGGATAATTTAAGTACAAATCAAACTTTTATACCAAGAAATCAAGAGCAGGCCGACGACCGAATAATACAGGACTGATAATAATCATGGAAAAGCCATATAGGTGAAGTAAACGACAAATATGATTACAATCTTTAACATTCGAAAGAATAGAACCAAACCCTGTCATTTAATCATGAGAACACATATATATTACTGGATAATAGGTACAGGGAAACCATCATGGTACGCTACCGACCAAGTCGGGAATAAACCCAAAAGAAAACTCAGTATATGTCAAACTGTAATTTACAGTGAACGAAATCATTATTACAAATCACTGAGGACCGAATAATTAAACCAGTTTCAAAGTTGCCCTAGAGTAACTCGGCTCGTACAATAAAAAGCTCAGGACAACCTATAATCCTAGGAACCTGTAAGTATTCCAAAGGAAATCAAGTGCAAAAAGGAGATAACTGTCATACGCCCTCGAATAGCAGGTTTAGCAACAGTCCTGGCAGGAAAGAATGATATAAGGCGACAGTTATAACAATAACCATTGACGGAAAGCCTTGAACATAGAGGACTTACCTGGTCAGCTAAGTGGAGCAGACCTCTGCACATCATCGCATCTGCCATCATCACGCAAGCACCGGTACCTGCCAGCAACAAACAACGGGTTATCAACCATATAAATGCAGAGGAAATAGATTTACTGTAAAAACCGCAACAAAGGATTACTTACCATCCATGGATGCGCCGAGGAGGACATCAATAGAGCTCGCCGCCAAAGGTAGTTCAAGGTCTCTGGAGTTAACAATGGCGGAGACCGGATCGAAAGGGGCTATGGCGGACACTGGAGCAAAGAGCCGCTCTCGGAGATCAAAAACAATGACAAATGACCCGAAACTTCTCGATGTAAACCCTAAATACAATGCCGCCAAAATCCTTAAGCCCTCCACCGTTCGATCGTTGAGAGCAATCACGATCGTCCATTGCAATGACGATCCCGAGGGAGTGGTAGCCACGCTGTTACCATAAATGCCCCAGCTACCGCAAGTGGATGACTGAACCGTAAGACAGGTGTCAGGTATTGGTTAATATAACAATGCAGCGTGAGGTGGATTAATGTTATGGATCGCAAACTTAAACATTATATGGTCCTAGCATAATTAAGATAATTGTGGTTGCATATTAATTAAACCAACATTATATAACAATTCACGTTACCATGACATTGTGTGCTTTGATCCGATGTTGGATAAGAAACAGGGATATTAATTAATTTTTTTTTTTTATGTATATTAACTTTAGGTATAGAGGGTTGTGACAAATTTAACTTTTAATTTTTTACTTTTCCATCAAGTATTTGCTCTTTCTAACTTTGAAATTAGTTTTCATATCATATAGCTTTGCATCACTAGCCAAACCTACCTTTTTGTGAGGTCCTAGTTCTGAGATTATCACATCCTCTTTTCCTTGTTGTTCAATGTTAATCACCCCACTTAAAAGAGAGAGATAACTCTTATTCTTTCCCATACTGAAAAGAGAGATAATTCGTGTTGAGTTTGATATCAACCAAGCCAAACACGGGTTGGGGATTTAACCTTTAATTTTTTACTTTGTTTTCTTCAAAATTTAAAGGTAAATTATTTTGGTTTGTATTTTTTTAATTTAACTTGTGGTATTTTTGACGGAATGTAATTTATATTTTTTAATTTTAATTTTAACTTTTAATTTTTTACTTTGCTTTCTTTAAATTTTGAAGTTAAATTATTTTGGTTTGTATTTTTTTAATTGAAAAGTGGTTTTTTTTACTAAATGTAATTTACACTCAGTTTCTAAATTTAAGTTATTTGTGCTTTGTCACACTGCGTTTCTAAATTTACTTTTTAAGGCTGTACTTTCTAAATTTAGGTAACTTTTATCTTTTATGGGTTGTCCTTTTGAATTCGAGCCATGCCCTTCATAGCCGTTTTCCCACACTCTCAAATTCATACTCTGTTTTTAGATTTAGGTTATTTTTGCTTTTTCGGGATGTACTTTCTAAATTTAGGTAATTTTTTGCTTTCATGGACTGTCTCTTGAATTCGAGCCGTTCCCTTCATAGCCATTTTCTCACAATCACAATCTCACCCAGCCAATATGTGATGATTTCGAAACTATGCTCATGCCCAATTGTTCGATGATAGTGTTTTCATGGCTAACGCCAATTTTGTTCGCTCTGTATCTTTTCTGGGAGAGCGGGAGACTGAATATATGGAGATCGTGTGTTCGAACTGTATCTTTGATTGGGGAGCGTCAGACTGAATATGTTTGAAGGCCGTGTGTTCGATCTGTATATCTGTTGAGAGAGAGTCAGACTGAATATATGAAGATCTTGTGTTCGATCCACTGTCAACGCCTCTGTCACTTCATAACTCTATTTCCAATCAGGCTTGAGGTAAGTAGACAATTCTGTCCATTCAAATTATCCTAACATTCCATGCCTCCTCTTCTTCGATCTTTGTTTATAATATTTTTCTGCATCGATCTTTGCTTATAATATTTTTCTGCAACTATGGATATAATGTAGTTCGTTTTCACATTTGAAGCCATGCCTCTGAAGATCGTGTGTTTGATCTGTATCTTTGTCGAGAGAGAATCAGAATGAATATATGAATATCATGTGTTCGATCCACGCTCAACGCCCTTTTCACTTCATAACTCTACTTCCAATAGGGCTTGAGGTAAGTAGCCATTTCTGTCAATTCATATTACTTTAACATTCCATGCCTCTTCTTCTTTGATCTTTGTTTATAATTTTTTTCTGCAACTATGGATATCGTTTATTTTGCCTTTTTTCGATCTTTGTTTATAAATTTTCTCTGCAACTATGGATATCGTTTATTTTGTTTGCATATTTGAAGCCACGCCGCTTCTTCGAGCCTTACTTTAAAGTATGGTTTATAAAAGCATTTTACAACTATGGACAGCGTTTATGGACAATTTTCTTTACACAATGTAATGTGGTGTTTATAAATTTTTTCTACAGCTATGTATATCGTTTATGGATACGTTGTTTATAAATTTTTTCTACGGGTATGGATATCGTTTATGGATACGTTGTTTATAGAATTTTTCTCCACCTATGGATATCGTTTTTGGATAATTTTGTTTGCACATTTAAAAGGTTGAAAATTGGTTTATAATTATTTTTCTTCATCTATGGGAAGTACTTATTGATACTTTCAGATATTGATACGTGTTTCATTATACATTTGTTCACACATTGAAAAGTCTGAACACTTCGTCATCAAGATTCGTCCTCAATTAGTATACCGGCTCAATCCTCTGCACTGAACTTTGGTCCTATGATTACCCACATATGAATCATTGATACACTTAGCCCCAAAATTATGATGCAAAAAACATAGAAATTGTTGCAAACATTCACCTCTTTCTTGGTTTGTTAAATGATGGATTGGAAATGTTCTTTGGGTGAGTGATAAACATTGATGTCTCATTTTTTTTTATCTATATTCTAATATCAAAATAGATTAGCATAGATTCAGCTTTTTTTCCTGGAATTGGAATTTGGCACTCATATACAAAAATAAATTCTAAATTCTAAATTGTATTTTAAATATAAAAATTATTCTT